>AWOL01S0041505.1:60110-91263 GCA_000715115.1 Nicotiana otophora | reverse complement strand
AACTCCGAAACTATACGAGGAGTGGATTGTGATCATTCCCCTTATTTGGGATGAGATTGATGTGATATAATTATTCCCCTTATTTGGGATGAGATTGATGTGATATTATTATTCCCCTTAATTGAGATGAGATGATTGATTGAAAAGGATGATGTCGATCCACACGACATTGTGGTGAGATGGCCTAGCCGATCTGGTCGTGATCAGGCACCATGCCGCACACACGGTGGTGATTGTGCAAGAAATTGTAATTGAAATTGTGATTGTGGTTGATGTCTCTAATAAGATGGACTAGCCGATCGGATCATAATCGGACTCCTTGCTAAAAGTATGGTGGTATTGGTATTGAGAGTGATGGTGGTTGATGTCTCTAATGAGATGGCCCAGCCGATCGAATCGTGATCGGACTCCATGCTAAAAGTACGGTGGTATTGGTATTGTGAATATTAGTATTATGAACATTGGTATTGTGAAAGGTGATATTGTGAACAGTGATATATCGGTGCTAAAGATCTCCCAACCAAAAATAATATTATCTTTGTATTTTGGAAATTAATATGTTTTAACTTGGAAATTGGATATCATTGATTGTTGATTGTCGTTTGCATGGTTTTCCCTTTTATGCTGGCATTCTATTTTGAAAGAGTACAGTTAGCATTACATACTAGTACAATTCCATATGTACTAATGTCCCTTTTGTCGGGGGCGCTGCATCTTCAATGGATGCAGGTAGTTCATCAGCGGGCAGCATTGGTCCTCGTTAGCAGTCACTCTCTATTCCGGGCCTGATGTCATTTGAGTTGTCGACACTTCCATACTACTCTTCTGTTGTACTTACAGGCTCCAGAGACAGGTTGTGGGTTCTGTTTGATATAGGGAATTGAACTAGAATTGCTGGTATTTGGCTAACATGTTTTCATTATATCTATAAACTTGTAATAATTTAGAAATTATGAATAAAACTGCTAATGGAAATGAAATGGGAGTTGTTAATGAAATATTTTTAGTGCTTGATTAATAGAGTGCATCCCCTCTTTATTCATGGATGAGTTTGGGTAGAAGGAAATCTAACAGGCTTGGTCGGCCGGGTTCACTCGGTTGAGCGCCGGTCGAGCTCCCCGAGTTTGGGGCGTGACAGTCAACTCCCCGACCAAACTTCCAAACTTAAATTTCTTATTTTCGCCATTTCAAGCCAAATTTTACTACTGACCTCTGAAAGTCTGAATTCAACATACGGAGCTATTGGAACCATCAAAATTCCATTACGGTGTCGTTTACACATAATTTATCATTTCGTTGATTATTTCAACTTAAGCTTTAAATATTGGTACTAAGTGTTCCAATTCATTCTGAAACATCCCCGGCAAGTCACATAATTATAATTGGACACAGAATAAGTTGTAAATGGGGAAACAAGGCTGCAATACTCACAACGACCGGTCAGGTCGTCATAGACACTCCACGCTGCCTAGTTACATTCATTGCAATCCGTACAGAACCATCACAACTCGAATACAACTAAAGATGGAATGCAAGACACATTTGACAGCTACCTAACAAATTTGACATTCACAACTCCCTATCAGTACCATACTACGAATCCATTCCACAAGGGAGAAACAAAACATACCGACCCACACAAAAACGCGAGAATCCCATCCTCATCTCAGAATCACAAGTAAAATACACATCACACTAGGTGAAACCTTTCACCCTAAATTTGGTGGAACAAAATCACAACGCGTAACTGACTACCCATTATTGTAGGGCACCTAAATCACAAGTCGTAGCCAAACCATCCAGAATTCACATCAAAACCTACCATATTAAGTAACAGAAAGATCATCCTATTCTCTTAGATCTCAACACTGGACAATTTTAAATTTACAGACATGGGCTACCACTATAGAATCTCTCAACAGGTGCCGACACATAAACAGAGTGCAAGAATCACGAAAGACATCCATACATGAAGAAAGGTAGGATGAAACTTCACAACAGATGGAACTAGACCGAATAATACTAATGCATCTCTATAACTAACCAAAATAATACATGTAATGATATCATCTAATATAGCACCCTCAGTCCAACTAGGAAAAATATAACAATGGGTCTGGCCTCCCCCTCCAGGATGAACTTTACCCGCTTGACCTCCAAATCTAGCTGGCGAAGCAGGTATAGCAGTAACTAGAGTGGAGCTCATTGCCTGAATACTCTGTTGTGGTACACTAGCCTAAAGTCTAGAACAATCCCTCACCGTGTGCCAAGTATCCCCACACTTAAAGTAACCTCTCCACTGACATGGCTGTGGAAGGTGTACTAAACGGGTACTCCAAGAACCATGGATGTCTATAGCACCACGTCAAACCTGAAGTGCAGATTGAACTGGTTGACCCACAAAACCACTACCATGATGCGCCTTGCCTCTAAAATAGGTATCAGTAGATCCTCCCAGTCCACAAGACCTATTAGACTCCATGTCCTCCCTCTTTTTGCCCTGCATACCCTAAAACCTGCGAGCAATCCCCTCAACCTGCTGAAATAGAGTATCTGTCTCCAACTCCCGAGTCATGCTAAATCTAAAACCATAACTGAGTCCTTTAATGAATCTACAAAATCGATCTCTAACTATAGCAACCAAAGCAGGAGCATGTTGGGACAACTCACTGAATCTGAGGGAATAATCTGACACTGACATAGTCCCCTAACGCAGCTGCTCAAACACTGTGCGCCATGCATCTCGAAGGGTCCGGGGAACAAACTCTCTAAAAAACATCTCTAGACATTGATCCCAAGTGAGAGGGGCTGCATCAGCTGGAATACCCTCCTCGAAAGCCTGCCACCACCTATATGCTACTCCTAACGGCTAAAATGTAGTAAAGGCGACTACGCTCATCTCCACAACACCCATGGTGTGATGAATACAATGGCACTTGTCTAGCAAACCATATGAATCCTTAGTAAGTGCACCACCGTAAGTAAGAGGGTGATACTTCTTGAAGCTCTCAAGTATTAGTTGCTCCTCCTCAGATGCCTCTAGCCTGAGCTTATGCTAGACCTAATTAACAAGTTGTGCTAGCATAACTCTCGAAACCTGATCAACACGGACTCGCTACTCTGAAGTGTAGGCGGTGGGGGTATGATGATAGCATCCTAGGAAGCTAAACTCTATTCAAGGACAAGGATAAAGCTTGGGAATATCAAAGGGGGCCTTTAACAAGATGTCAAGCTAAGAGTTGAAAAACAAGGTCATTAGACTCCAAGTGCAAATAAAGAAGTTGTTAATTGGGAGAAAGAGCTCAAGGATGAAGGATATGAATTGGCTAGGTGTTTCAATGGTTGTATGGCCCAAATTTATATCCATGAAGAGGAGTATTGGATCCCAAGAGACATCCTTTAAAGAAGGTCATAATGAGCCAACTTTTGGACCATTTTGGAACCTAATATGTGTCTAAACTTGTAGTCCAATAAGTCCTACATGAAGTCACATTTTTATGACATAAAAATGACATACATGATGTCAGAGAAGGGTATAATAGTCGTGGTAGAAGTTTAGTGAAAGTTGGTGCCAAGTAGCTTGAGAAGTTCCTTCAAGATTTCGAAGTCCAAGATTGGTTTTGGATTTTAAAGATCATATCCTATGGTAGTTGGACATTTGTCCAAAGTAGTTAGGACTTTACTTCTTTTACAAAGATTCCTAAGATTTCGAAGATTCGTTTTGGACTTTCAAGATCATATGCTAAGGTAGTTGGACATTTTGTCCAAAGTAGTTAGGACGTTTTGTCCAATGCAGTTAGGATTTTCTTTCTTTATTCTTTGGGTAGAATTAAGTGACTCACTCTCTATATAAAGAGCTATATTCTTTGTTTTTAGGAAGATCATGATAGAAAATATCAAGGATATGAATTGGCTAGGTGTTGCAATTGTTTTACGGCCCAAATTTATGTCCAAGAAGAGGAGTATTGGATCCCAAGAGACATCATTTGAAGAAGGTCATAATCAGCCAACTTTTGGACCATTTTGGCACCTAAAATGTGTCTAAACTTGTAGTCCAATAAGTCCTACATGAAGTCACGTTTTTATGACTTACATGATGTCAGAGAAGGGTACAATAGTCTTGGTACAAATTTAGTGAAAGTTGGTGCCAAGTAGCTTGAGAATTTCCTTCAAGATTTCAAAGTCCGAGATTGGTTTTGGACTTTCAAGATCATATCCTATGGTAGTTGGACATTTTGTCCAAAGTAGTTAGGACTTTACTTATTTTTTAAAGATTTCTAAGATTTCAAAGATTCATTTTGGACTTTCAAGATCATATCCTAAGGTAGTTGGACATTTTGTCCAAAGTAGTTTTAAGTTTTTGTCCAAAGTAGTTAGGATTTGCTTTCTTTATTTTTTGGGTAGAATTAAGTGACTCACTCTCTATATAAAGAGTTATATTCAGGGTTTTTAGGAAGATCATGATAGACAATATCAAGGATATGAATTGGCAAGGTGTTGCAATTATTTTATGGCCCATGTTATGTCCAAGAAGAGTCGTATTGGATCCCAGGAGACATCCTTTGAAAAAGGTCATAATCAGCCAACGTTTGCACCATTTAGGCACTTAAAATGTGTCCAAACATGCATCCCAATACAAATTAGATATCAAATTAAACTATTAAGCTATCATAATAAAACCTAAACAGTAGAACTGTCAAAAATTCCAAAACTTTGGTGGAAATAAGTCATAAGCTCTACAGATAGTGCACTAATAATCTCTAAATACAATACTAGTTTGAACATGATATAAACAATAATACAAATAAAAGAAGGTGATGACTCTGAGGCATGCGAGCATGGAGCAGGTGGACCTTGAAGTCTCCGAATATAAATGGTCTGTCACAAGCGTCCGACACGGGCAGATGTACATCTGAATAAAAATGTGCAGAATCGTGGCATGAGTACAACACAATAGTACACAATACGTATAATGACTAACCACGGTGGAGTACTAATGAGGAACAGTCGATACACTTACTAGACAAAATAACCTGTGCAAGTAATAATATAAAGCTAATAGAGGAACGAATATCAATGTAAGGCTAAACAAGTAAAGAATAAGTATATAACGCTAGCAAATGGAAAGTAGGAGCAATAGTAAGCAACAAGGAGTAAACATGTGATAACGCTGCAAGGTAACCAGAACACTGTTAAAGTACTAGTGAAACCAATTAAGGAAAACAGTGACAACAAAATAATCAACCATTATTTCACAAGGATTATACAAGAATTACACCAAGGTACCATGCCTCATAATCACAAATCACGGGGCCCAAATAATAATTCATAATCACATGGCATCTCATGCCCACTTTGTTAATCACAACTGCACGGACAACTCACGCACTGCACAGGCAACTCATGTGCCAATACCAATAATAATAACCTCATACCCGCACGGATAACTCATGTGCCAATTGTAACATTATCTTATATCCTTATGAACAACTCATATGCCAACAGTCTCTCAGACAGAAAGCAGATATATAAAAATACATGTACACGATCAATGAACATCAAGAATTATACTTCTGGATTTATATAGGTGACAAATTACGGTGTATGGTTGTGCAAGTGTACAATCATAGCTCGAGTCAACAAGTATGATCAGAGACACCGAATAGCACATTGTAAACAACACAAATAAATCCCTTGATATGCATGACTCACACAAGATAGTCACACCATCACACAAATATTATCAATGACAATTCCCCCCGGCCATCACAAATCATCCCTGACATAGCCCCCTTGTCTCGACGTGTACGCAATAAAGTAAATGCCCACCTTATCTTACCACATGCGCATAATAATTATCCCGCCTTTTCTCGCCACATGCGCAAACCAAACATATATAGCCCGCCTTATCACGCCGCATGTGCAAATATCAATAATAACAATAGCACGAACAACTCACGTGCAAACACCTTGACAATCCTCTAAACAATCCCACACGTGCCAAAAATATAATAACATAATATAACAACTCGCACCATATGTGCCCATATGCCACAACATTTCCTTACCAACAATCCCATTACCATAACCACATATAGCCCACGGCTCAATAACACTAAGTACAACGACAACAATAATAACACGGGAGTACAGCAGTTAAGTCAACACAAGAATTACAATTACACAATGAAACCAAAGAATAAGCTCAACAATGAATGACATAATAAGTAATAATGACTTAAAATAAGAATAACTCAATAATGAGTGAGATAAATGTAACGACCCAACTTGTCATTTTGAGAA
The DNA here is from genome assembly GCA_000715115.1 of Nicotiana otophora. NCBI lineage: Eukaryota > Viridiplantae > Streptophyta > Magnoliopsida > Solanales > Solanaceae > Nicotiana > Nicotiana otophora. The sequence continues at coordinate 84,960 of AWOL01S0041505.1, read as the reverse complement.
TTAACGCCCCGTGCAAAAGTTTAGGGTCTCGAGTAGCTTTGAAATATGTATTATGACATGTGTGTGCGGTTGAGTTTGGTTTTCGGATGATTTTGAGATTAAATTTGAAAAACAATTCTCATTTAAGACGCTTACAAGAAAAGAGTTGACCGGAGTTTGACGTTTGTACAAATGACTCCAGAATGGAATTTTTATGATTTCAATGGCTTTATATGGTGATTGTAGACTTAGGCGTGTGTCCGGGTTTGGATTTGGAAGTCCGTAGGACAATTCGGCTCATTATGGTGAAAATGGGAAAAGTTGAAGTTTTAAAATAGTTATAAGTTAGCTAAAGGTTGATTTAGTTGATAACGGGGTTCGATTTGATATATTTTGGCACAAATATATGACTCATGTGAAACATTTGATGTCATTCCGGATTGATTTGATATGCTTTGGCACAAATTATAGAATTTGGAAAATTCATAAACTCATAATTCGATTCGAGGTGCGATTTATAGCTTCAATATTTGTTGACATGGTTTGAGGCCTCAACTAAGTTTGTATTGTATTTTATGACGTGTTTGCATATTTAGTAAAGTCCATGAAGGCCTCGGGTGGGTTTCGGACGGGGTTCAGATCGATTTCAGCTTTGTTGAAGTTGCTGGAAATTCTAGTTTTTGCTCCAACCATTGGATAAGGTTGCACAAACCGTTGGACATGGTTGCTCCAACCGTTGAATAAATGAATGTTCTAGAATTCGTTGCGGTTCAACGCATCTCACGGTTGACCTTATGGTTAGGAAGTTGAAGAAACATGTTTGGCAGAATAGGGCATTTTTGTGGCCTATTATGAGGCTGCAGAATAACTATGCGGGCCATAGAATGGCCGCAGAGTGAGGTAGTTATTTGGTCAACTTTTGGATGTCATTTTGGGGCCCATCATGCGACCGCAAAACTATTTTTCTGGCCGCGCACCGATCGCAGAACCAACATGGAAATTTTGCGGAAGAGAGGTTGTGCGGCGCATTATGCGACCGCATATAATGTCCGGGGACCCCATAATGGCCGCAGAGTGGGGCAGACCAGCCCAGTTGCGAACAGCCTTTTTGCAGACCGCAGAACTATTATGCGGTCGCATATGCGACCACAGATCCCATTTCGGAGCTTCATTTTTGGGTTTTTATAACCGACCCTATTTCGTTATTTTGAATCTATGGACCATTTCTGAAGGGAGAACTTGATATTTTGTGAGAGAGAAAAGGCTCTTCAGAGGGAGAGAGTTCCTCAATAAATTAATCCCCAATTCGTACTCAAAATCTTGGAAGAATTAACAAGGGATGCACACTAGGTCTTCATCCTAGAGGTAAGATTCTACACCCTATCTTTTAATTTCTAAATTTAACTATAAATGGGCAATTAGTAAGATAATTTATGGGTATGGGAGTGGCTTATTTTGCATACATGATTGATCATGGGATGTAGGGATATTGTTGACCTAAAATAGTAAAGAAGGGGTTGTGGGATGAAGGAATTCTCCATAAAAGGACCTTGAAACCTTAATGTACACCTAGTGCTTGATAAAATGCTCAAATGAGCTAGAACCATAATCATCTTCCTAATTTAAGTCGTTACTTCTCTAAAATAGATTGAAGTTAGTAAGATTTTTGGAACATTTTTAGAGTTAAGGAATCTCAAGTGAGGTATGTTGGCTAAACTCAAAATTGAACCCCACAATATCCATGTAAATCCGGAGTTGCTCATTGTGAGTCGATTTCCCGAATAAGCTGGTGTCAACAGACATCCGTGATCAATATGTAATTTAATTTCTCTTGTTACGTTGTAATGCTATTTGAGAATGTGTTCAAAGTATGGGTTGCTTGTCTAAATGCGTTGACTTCAAGTTGTGTTTCAAATCAAAGCTAAAGAAAGATTGTGTAAGAAATCGTGATGTGCCTAAGACTCCTATTTGCTCAAATGTATACTTAAATGTCTTGAATAGAAATGCCTTGTTGTTGGAAAGTCCATGAATGTAACGACCCAACTTATTGTTTTGAGAATTAACGTCCCATTCAAAAGTTAAGGGTCCCGAGCAACTTTGAAATATGTGTTATGACATGCATGTGCGTACGAGTTTGGTTTTCGTATGATTCGAGATTAAATTGGAAGAACAATTCTCATTTAAGAAGCTTAAAAGAAAAGAGTTGACCGGAGTTTAGGAATGACCTTCAACAGGCACTTTCAAGTTCAACTGCAAACTCACAATTGTGTGGAACATACTAAGGAGTTTTGTGAATGGCAAGAATTTGTGTGGAACAAGTTGGATATATTAAGTGGAAAGGATGTCTCAATTCGCACAACATCGTACTTCAAAGGGCTGCTGCTACCAAACTATAAAGATTTAGGAGGTGATCTACCTGTCAAATTAAATCTCTTTAAGTCTAGTTTCCAACGTATCAAACCAAGAATGATTTTATAATTGTGGCCACTAGTTCCAATGAAAGGAAAAGATGTGAAAGAAGTATGAAATGAAATGACTGATATAAAAAGGTTGATGTCTCGAATGAGACGGCCTAGCCAATCGGGTCGTGATCGGATGCCATACCGCACACATGGTTGTGATTTTATTTGAAATTGTAATTGAAATTGTGATTGTGATTGATGTCTCTAATGAGATGGCCTAGTCGATCAGGTCGTGATTGGACTCTGTGCTAAAGGTACGGTGGTATTGGTGTGAGAGTGATTATGGTTGATGTCTCTAATAAGATGGCCTAACTGATCGGGTCGTGGTCGGACTCCATGCTAATGAGTACAATAGTATTGGTATTGTGAATAATGGTATTTTGAATGATGATACATCGGTACTAGGGATCTCCAACTTAAAAATAATTGAAATTTACTTTAAAACTTATGTGGTTCTAACTTAATGTTTTGGTATTGTTCGAGGCTTCCATTGATTTTATAGTTATTCCTCTTTGTAATATTATTGATTCTATTGAGAAGGTGTTTAGTTATATATACTAGTGCTATTTGACGGTACTAACGTCCCTTTTGCCGGGGGCACTGCATCTTTAATGGATGCAGGTGGTTCCACAGAAGGAGACATTGATCAGTAACAGCGGTACACCCTCTTCTCAGTTGACTTGGTGAGCCCCACTTCATTTCGGGGTCATGTATCATTTGTTACTTGTGTAATGTGTTTGAGGTATTACCTGGGCCTTATTTCCGGCATTATCATAGTAATCTTCTTTATCTATAGAGACTCCGTAGACATAGTGTGGGTTGTATTTTTGTGCTGGGAAGGCCAAACAATGTTGTGTTGTGGTTGTATTACTTGTTATGAAATATGTGATTGAAATTTGAGACTTTAAAATAATGAAACTATTGGTAATGAATTGGTATTGTGGACATGATCACCTTATTGTATAATTAATGAAAATATGTATTATCTCCATTATGAATAAGTTTGGGTAGAAGGAAATCTAACAGGCTTGCTCGGCTGGGTTCACTCGGTTGAGCGCCGATCACGCTCCCCGATTTTGGGGCGTGACAGGTAGGTTCGTTATGTGTTTTGGAACATTTTCATATATTAGGAAGGGGTTGATTTGGATTGAATTCGGAATAATTTTGGACTTTGTTAAATTGATGAGGTCTGTTCTTCTGGTGTCATCACACCGGTGGAGGCTTTGGCCGTGGGTGCGGACACGCAGTTGTGTGAGTGTGCATCCCAGAAATGAAGAAGGCTAGCCCAGGCCTAGGTTCACTGGTGTGGACACCTGGGTGCAGATGTGCATCCGTAGGCATGAGTGTTATTTCGAATAAGCAGAACTGTAAGGAGCTTGTGAAGGACCGCAAGTGCAGTCGAGGCTCTGCAAAAACGGGCTCACAGGTGCAAGCTTTTTGTCCGCAGAAGCGGGATTTCATGGCATTATTTGGAATCTCATATGCGATAGGTGTGACAGTGTTCCCGTAAAAGCAAAACTTGCTGGGCATAAATGGGGGTGTTCGAGTGTTTTATCTCATTTTCATCTTTTGGACCTAGAGAGCTTAGTTTATGGCGATGTTTTGAAGTATTTTCTAGGAAATCATCGGGGTAAGTGATTCTAACCCGGATTTGGCTATATTACATGAATCCATTGTTATTTTGGTCATCTAATTAGTGATTTGACTTGGCAAATTTTGGGAAACATTGTGAAACTTCTTAAACTAAAATTTGGGGATTTGAAAGGAGATTTGATGTCAGATTTGAGTAATTCTTGTATGGTTGGACTTGTTGTCGAATGTGTGTTTGGATTTTGTACGTTTGGTCGGGTTCTGAGAGGAGAGTGCACGGTAGACGTTTTGAGTTGACTTTGTGTTTCTTTTTAAAAATTGCAACTTTATTGTTTGGAATAGCTTCCTATAGTTTGTATTTATGGTATAAAGTTGTTTTGGCTAGATTCGCGCCACTCAAAGTTGGATAATCGCAGGAAAGGCTTACTAGTGGGTTGAGTTAGCATGTTGTGTGGTAAGTGTCTTGCCTAACTTTGTGTGGGGGAATTACCCCATAGGATTGGTGTTGTTTTGTCTTAATTGTGAAATGTGGAAGCCGTGTACGCAAGGTGATGAGTCTGTACACAAGCTAAATGTGGTAATTGACCGGTTTTAGCTATGTAGTTTCTTTTCATGTCTTTCATTGAGTTGCCATAATATGTTATATTCATCATCTTTAGTCTATATTCTCATGCTTTACTTGTCATCGTTAATACTTGTCTTAGCACTTGCTAAGTTTCTTCACATGTTAGTTGAAGTTATTGTCCTCTCTATTCCTTGTTCATTATTTAACCGATGAGTCCCTTACTTGAAGTTGTTATTTCTTGGAATATCTTATTGTAGAATTTGGTATTGAGTTATAAAGGTCGTAGTTCACATTGAGCTAACGTTGTAAATTGTGGAAATACCATTCTTGTGGAGTTATTCACTTTCGGTCGGTATTGTTGAGACTCCTGTGCATATAGTGATTTAGCCATGGGCTATTTATTGTGGAAACACTATTATTGTTGACTTCTTTGGCAATTTTTGATATTGGGCACTTAAGGTACAATTTGTGATATTAGGATTAGGGTCGAAACGCATGGGGTTAGATAACGTGTGCTTGATACGTGTGTTGCTAGCAGGAGAACCACTTGAAGCCACGCGGCGTGATAAGGTGGGCTAAAACGCAGGATGCTATTTCAGAAAGAATGATTTTCAAAACTAAATGCAATACTCCTGTGGTGATTTAAGGAAAGATTATGATCTTTTGTGATATGAGACTATGAGGCGGTACCTCGGTAGTGATTCTTGTTTATACCTTTCAATTACATCACTTGTGTTTTGGTTGCTTTGTGTCCTTGGCGTATTATTCCTTATTTATTGACTTAGTTTAGTATGGCTATTCTTGGTATATTTTCTTCATTGTTTCAATTCCATTGTTTATCATTGTCACACTGTCATATTCTTGTTCAGTTTTCTTATTTATTCTAGTAGGGTCATGACCAAACCTCGTCACCACTCTACTGTGGTTAGGCTTGGCATTTATTGGGTACCGTTGTGGTGTACTCATGCTGCACTTCTGAAAATCCTTTTGTGCAGATTCAGGTATCTCTTACCAACCTAGGCACCAGTGAGTAGAGTTCAGATTTGGAGACTTCAAGGTATACCTGCCGGCGTCCGCGTGCCTCGGAGTCACTCTCTATCTAGTTCTATTTCACTTTCCCTTTTTATAGATACTATTATATAGGGATGTTCAGTACACTCTTTTAGAGCATGTGACTTGGTATCACGGGATTTTGGGAGTATTGTTCTATTGAGTTGCGGAGTACTTTAATGGTAGTTGTTCAGTTATTTGAATGTTTGTATCCTTTTCTCAGTTAAATTCTGCATGGATGTTAGGCTTACCTACTCTTGGAGACTAGGTGAAATCACGACATCCTATGGGGGAAAATTGGGTCAGTGACGAGTTGGTATCTTAGCCCTAAATTCATAGGTGTTACAAGTCACAAGCAGGTTTAGTAGAGTCTCACGGATCCATACGGAGACTTTTGTACTTATCTTCGAGACGCTATGTAACTGTTGGGAAATTTCACTTCTTTGATCCCTTATCGTGCGAATTTGTTGACTTCAGATTTATGAATCTATGTCTTTTTATTATCTCACATATGGTGAGGATACGCACCGCTGGATCCGATGATCAGATACCGACCCCAGCTAGAGCCGCGAGAGGCCTGGGCTGGGGCCAGGGTAGGGGCCGGGGTAGGGAAAGGCCGAGAAGGGGCATGTAGTGCAGCCAGAGCACCTGCCCGAGCTTCAACAGAGGAGCAACTAGTAGATCCAATTGGGAGGTAGCCACTTGCAGTGCCTGTTGATACCCATACACTTTAGGAGCCTCTCGCCCAGTTCTTGAGCATATTTGGTACTCTAGCTTAGGTGGGGTTGATTCCACTTGCACCGGCAACATCTCAGGCTGGGGGAGGAGCACAGACTCCTGCGGCCCATGCTCCAAAGCAGAGATTCCATGTAGAGGAGGTACAAGAGGTTATACCAGTGCAGACGGTTTTCCCAGTTCAACGCGAAGTTAGGGCAACAACATATGAGGAGGAGGAGCTCAGACTCGAGTGGTATAAGAAGTACCATCCTCCTACTTTCAGTGACCTGGTTACTGAGAACGCACAAGGCTTTTTGGAGAAGTGCCACCGAATTCTCCGTACCATGGGTATAGTGGAGACGAGCGAGGTTGATTTTACTACTTTCTAGCTATCGAGACCAGCATACCAGTAGTGACGGGCTTGGGAGGATGGTATATCCGTCGAGGCATCTTCACTCATATGGGCTCCATTTTTAGATATGTTCCTGAGATGGTTTGTTCCCCACAACCTTTGGGATGCATGGTGTGCAGAGTTTGAGCTGTTGCACCATGGTGCTATGATCATATCACAGTATACTCTCAGGTTCAATGAGTTGTCCAGGTATGCACCTGCCTTGGGTACCACAATTAGAGATCGAGTTCGTCGATTTAACAAGGGGCACAACTACGTTATTAGAATCAGCACGGATCGATAGATGGAGATTTATACTCCATACAAGCAGGTGGTAGACATCATACAGGGATTGGAGGATTTGTGGGGCCGACAGAGAGTGGACAGGGAGGCCAAGAGGCCTCGAGATTCTAGTGGATATAATGGTGCCCGTACCCCAGTTGCAGCCCGTCATAGTAGAGGTCATGTGAGCCATCCAATTCATTCAACACTTCCATCTTCCGGTGGTATTCCGGCTACTCCGAGGTCACAGGTTGCCCATTATGCACCGCCACTGTCTAGTGCATGTCCAGTACAGGGTGTTTTCAGCAGTCAGCTCAGCCGACCAGGCCCAAGCTAGTTCGAACATCCATGTCCTCTGATAGCTTGATTTAAGTGTGGTGATACTCGTCGTTTGGTAAGGTACTGCCCCAAACTCAACATGGGTGCACCTCCACATACTACTCAAGCTCACCCTATTCCACAGGGTCCCCGTGGTTACTGCACCAGTTGCCACTCCACCAGCTCATCCAGCTAGGGGTGGAGGTTAGGTGTGTAGGGGTCTCCCTATAGGGGGAGGCCAAGACAGATGTTATGCTCTCCCGAGTAGGACGGAGGCGGTTGCATCAGAATCAGGTTTGAGAGGTATTGTTCCAGTTTGTCATTGAGATGCATCAGTCTTATTTGTTCTAGGCTCCACTTATTCATATGTATCATCTTACTTTGCTCTCTATTTGTGTATATCCAGTGATTCTTTGAGTTCTCCTATCTATGTGTCCATGCCTGTGGGAGATTTCATTGTTGTTGACTGTGTGTATCGGTCATTTTTAGTTGTTATTGGATGGTTTGAGACCAGAGTTGATCTATTGTTGCTCAGTATGGTAGACTTCGATGTTATTTTGGGAATTTATTGGTTGTTGCCATATCATGCTATTTTTGATAGTCACGCCAAAATGGTGACATTGGCTCTGCCATGTTTGTTGTGGTTGGAGTGTAGGGGTACTTTGGATTATGTGCCTAATAGGGTGGCGTATTTCCTTAAGGCACATTAAATGGTTGGGAAGTGGTGTGATGCATATCTAGCCTTTGTGAGAGATGTCAGTATTGATACTCCTACCGTTGAGTCTGTTTCGGTACTGAGAGACTATCTAGATTTTGGCATGGTCTTTTTGTCAGGCACTAAGCCTATTTCTATTCCACCATATAGTATGGCCTCTTAAGTGGTGAAGGAGTTAAAAGTACAGTTGCAAGAGTTCCTTGATAAGGGTTGCATTCGGCCTAGTGCGTCACCTTGGGGTGCTTCGGTCTTGTTTATGAAGAAGAATGATGGTTCTATGCGTATGTGTATTTATTATTGGCAATTGGAAAAGATTAGAGTAAAGAACATGTATCTACTATCACGCATTGATGACCTATTTGATCAGCTGCAGGGTGCCAGATTGTTCTCAAAGATTTATTTGCGGTCATGCTATCATCAGTTGAAGATTCGGGATCCCGATATGTCAAAGACTGCTTTCAAGACTCGGTATGGTCATTACGAATTCCTTATGATGTCATTTTTGCTGACCAACTCACCAGCAACATTCATGCACTTGATGAACAGTGTATTTCAGCCCTGTCTTGACTCATTCGTCAAAAGCTTAGTTCTGGGCATCGATTTGTGTGACGCATAGCCATTCTACTGTCCATTATGTGACCACAGACCTACTTTCGGAGGGTTTAATTTTTCTATTTTCATAACCCAACCCCATTTTGGTAAATAGGCTTTGGGGTTTATTTTGGGGCCGTGTCTAGTAGAGTCCTTCTTATCGGTGTGTTGTCGACCACATCTATAACGAGGAGGCTACTTGGACATTTAGGAATTTCTCACTTCTTTGATACTCCTGATCGTGCGATAGAGATTAAGGTAGGAAGCTAATTTCAACATCATGCCTCATTTTCCATATGAGTAACCTACGGGTTCGAGTCAGCGAGGAGGGAATGAGAGAACCAGTTTCTAAGGGAAGTGTACTTATCCCTATTAATATTATCGTGCCACTGGATAATGTAGTAAGAGCACCTAAGAAACAAAATAGGGTTGTTTGTACCAATAAGCCGGAAAGTTTGATTTGCAAGAAATGCCACTTGGGGACGTGTTGAATGACTCTTGAAATAAGTTATGATTGTGGAGTTGAGGGGTATCAAGTAAGGTACTACCCAGTCAATCTAAAGTACCAAGCAAGTCACGCCTTGCTATATCATTATGAACACCGCATACTTTTTACTTGTTGTATATGTGCACCCATATTGAATAGCTCACATATACATGGTCTTACCAAGATGTTGAATCACAAAATACTGCATATACCTACTCTTTGAACGAGACGCGTTATTCGTGAATCCACTCTATCACAAATTCTCTTATTTACAACCTCTTGTGGAATTGAGCTATAAAATTATATCCTTGAATTGAGTTATAACTCTAGGAATAATATTTCCCACTTGATTTCCTAAATTCTCAACAACAGACCATACCTGATGAATTTCTTAAAGAACATTTTGATTAAAATGGATAATATCTACTCACTTGTGCCTATGCACGCACTACCATAATATTTACCTATGTGGTATCAAATCTAATGTAAGGCAGCCTAGTGTTGATGTCCTTCTTGAGCCACTCTATTTCTCTCTGGTGTATGTTTCTCCTAAGGTTTGAACAATCACTTTGTTCCTTTTTGTATATTATCATGAATCCTTTAACATGGGAGCATATTGATTTGAAAGAAAAGTTCATTTTATCTCTAGTCCTCTCATATAGAATCCACTATCAGGAAGGGTTAAGTTGTCAGAATGATAATAATCTCACAAATGTTCAACTTCTTTTTGATCCTCATGGGTTTGTGGCATAGATTTCCTTGTGTCAAATACAGTTAAGAGCGTAATGCAACTTTGTGTATCTTGAAACCCATATCACATTCAGGTGCTAGAATATTCTCATTTCGAGTTAAACTATTTTTTTCTACATTCCAAGAGGCGACTGGTGTCACATAAGTGTTATCTCTCTTTGGGTCCTACTATTGCCAAATAAGGCAGGAATGGAATGAAACTATTATTGATGTCCTTTTAATGACTCACTTCTGTTACATCTCGAAATCATGAACATGGTCCCTACATTATCAGTGCCTACTAGGAAACTCTGTGCCTCATCTGTCGAATCAATGAAGTTATCACAATAATTAACCATGTCAGGACTATTGGTAGTAACCTTCATGTCTCTCAGGATATAACCTCCTGAAATACCGTGCTCAACACATTGATGGATTCTTGAATAGTTCTATCTAATCTAGAACCCCATTGTTCATATTTTTAGTAACCTATAAGGGTTGAAGGTTCAAAGACGTCAAAGAAGAAGCATCATCATGTGATAAAATATAGTAGATAGGAAGTTTTAGGGTCATATTCAAGCTAGCACATCTTAGAGTAATTGTTGGAGGTCGCCAAAGGTTTAGTTTGGGTGTTTGGCATAAGGATTTAGAGTTGAAGAAAGTGAATGGGTTATTCTCAAGATTTTCTCTATGAATATATTGGGTGAATTGTTAAGAAAGGTAAATTATGTGTAGTCACATTCGGCCTTATGAAATCTTAATGGAAATAGGCCAAACTATGAGCATGATATTTCCCTATTTTTGTCCTCCGTGTACCCGATGTTTCATATGCCTATGTCTAAGAAGGTAACTGGAAATCCCTTGTATATAGTTCCAGTGGAGGTTATTGAAGGTGAAGTTAATGGATAATTGGATTATGAGGAGCAACTATTTGCTATCCTTGTTAGATAAGTCCGAAAGTTAAGATTTCCTCCGTCAAGTACTATGGCTAAGTCCGTGAGTCAAGGAGATCACCTCGTAGGCCAAAAGTTTTGAGGAAAGGAAATATTCTCACTTGTTTGTAGATCCAAATGATTGTGGTTCAAAAATGTATCTTCTACGCATTACGGTTTAAATGTGTACATTTCATGTCAAGATACCACTTTTGTTAATGTAATGCCCTAATGTTGAGATTGGTGTTGTTGGTATATACTGTGATATGTCACTGAGCAATGGATATATTGTTAGGATTGATTTCTGGGATTCTCTAACAGGTGGATAGCCCCAGTAACAGGGGAAACTCTGTCGAAACTTTTAAGAATTTGTAAAGATAGCCAAATCTTAAGGTCCATAAGTAAGTTGAAATTTTGGAAAGGATGTATAAGACTGATGTAGTCATAAGTGCTTATGTATAATGGTTGGAGGAAAAATTATGGTAACTATATTCTTAGAAGGGACTTTTAAAACATTCTAGGACGAATTTCTTAAGTGGGGGAGAATGTAACACCCCGGAAAAATATTTCAAAGTACTTAAGCTCTATTAAGAAAGTTGATGTGCACTAATTATTTTATTTTATGTGTAGAAAAGGAGTATTATATGAATGATATCAATTAATTATGATAATATATAAATGATATGCATTAAGAATGGTTTATGGTCGAAGAAGAGCCCCAAGGCTAGGTCAAGTTGAAAATTTTATGATGGGATAAAGTTCAAGTGAGTTCGCACAATACCTAACTTAAAATGCGCATACCTCTCTTGATATGAAGAGGTATATGGTGTATTAACTATCAACAAGAATGTTCCATGTGTCTAGTTTCCAATGCTTCAAACCGTTTATTATTTGGACACTCCTACAAGAGGTTATAAAAAAATTACCAAAGGCTGGAAAAATACGATTCTGCGATCGCGAAAGTGCTTCTATGACTGGAAACTAGTCACAGAATGGACCAGAACAGCTCAGTTCTGGGCATCATTTTTCGATCCATTATGCGACCGCAGACCTGCTTTCGGAGGGTTCGTTTTTCTATTTTCATAACCCGACCCCATTTTGACAAATAGGCTTTGGGGTTTATTTTGGGGGCAATTATCTAAGGTTGTTAGAGACAATTGAGAGTGTTATAGAGAGAGAAAGTAGATGAAGTGTTTTTTCATCAAGATCTTGCCCAAGCTTTGACATCCAACAAGGAAATCTCACAAGATCTTCATCTAAGAGAAAAGATTCAAACCCCTAGTCTACAATTTCGAGTTTGGGGTAAAAGATGGATGATTGAGAGTATGATTCTTGGGAGTAAGAGTATTATTTATACATTCTTGTAATAACAAGGTTTGTGGCAAGATTGTTGAGCTAAAATAAGTAAATATTGGGTTGTGGAGTGAAGGAAATCTTGTAGAAGAACGTTATAGTTAAATTTGCACATCTAGTGTTTGATAAAATGCTAAAATGAGATGAGATTATGAATATCTTCCTAATAATGGTTTAATATTGTTATGTCTCAACATAGATTGGGATTTCTAGAATTTTCGGAACGTTGTAGTAATTTAAGAAAAGCTGAAAGCAAGGTATGTTGGCTAAACTACTATCTTAGAATTGAATTCAATGATGTTCTCACAAGTTTCAAGTATGGTTATCTCAAGTTCCTTATTCTATGTTCCGAGTTGTTCCCAATAAATTCGATTATCCCGAATAAGCAAAGTGCTGAGAATTAAGTATTCAAATCATGTTCCGAATGTTCCTAACACATTATGATATCCTTTGGGAATGTGTTCAAGAATGATACGTGTATTAACATGCTATGTCTTTGAGTTGTGTTTAAAATAAAGGTTATGATTCCAAATTGTGTGAGAAAACTCAATATGCTTAAGACTCTTAATTGCTCATATGTGTACCTAAAGCCTTGATTGGAAATTCCTTACTGTTGATAACCTATAAAGATGTGAAAGAAGTATGAAATGCGATGATTGATATAAGTGAAAGTTATACTTGTGGCCAAGGGTGCCAATGGAGTTAAAAGATACGAGAAAGGTTATGAAATGAGCCTTGATTCAACTATTCCGAATTGACTTCGAAAATAGAATTGCGTAAAAGCCTATAAACTCAAGTCATGCTCATATGTGGCTGTTTTAACGGACGTTATGATTTGTGAGTATATTCAATGTGTTTTGCGTTCTTGCATTTTCGTGAGTGGAAATTGTGTATTGCCCTTTGTGGGGAAAAATATGTCAAGAATAAATGGTGTGTTATTTTCTGATGATTTTAACTTGCGCATCTATTGCCAATCATTTTACTCCATTTCTCGGAAAGAAATCTATGGTGCTTAAATTGTTCATTTCTAATGAACTTAAAGTTGTGATTTCCGGAATATTATATGTATGTTGATATTTATGATGATGATTCATGAAAGGGAAGAAATACAAGTGTGGAATAACAAATATGGCCACCGTGCCTTGAATAAAGAATCTTGTGAATGACCAAATAATACTATTACATCCAAGAATCATACACTTAATCACTCATCTTTACCCAAACTCTAAATGGAAGACTAGGGGTTAAAACCTTACCCCTTGGGTGAAGATTTTGTGATATTTCCTTGTTGGATTTCAAAGCTTGAACAAGATCTTGATGAACAAAGCACTTGAGCTTCTTCCTCTCTCTAGAACACTCTCCATTCTCTCTAAAAATGTCAGATTTTTGCTCCAAAATGAGTACCAAAGCCTATTTATCAAAATGGGGTCTGGTTATGAAAATAGAAAACTTAACCCTCCAAAAGCAGGTTTGTGATCGCATAATGGATCACAGAATGGGTATGCGGGTCGCACAATGCACTGCAAAATTGATGCCCAGAAATGGGCTTCATTGGACAGGTCTGCACCCATTTTGTGGTCGCATAACTACTTCTGCTATTGCATAATGGTTCTACGATCGCAGAATTGGTCGCAGAATTGTATTTTTCCAGCCTTTGGTAATTTGGACATAACTTCTTGTAGAAATTTCCATATGACAAACAGTTTGAAGATTTAGAAACTACACTCAAATATCTTTTATTTGATAGGTAATACACCATATAACACTTCGTATCATGAGAGTTATTCTCATTTGAAGTTAGGTCATGTGCGAACTTATTTGACTTTAGTCTATTTATGAAATTTCCAACCTCTCCATTCGATGCCGAAACTTATCGAATCAAGTCCGATTCACCTGCAATTTTGCACACAAGTTATAAATGACATAATAGGCCTATTCCAATTTCTGAAATCGGATTCTGACCCTGAATCAAAAAGTCAACGCCCCGGACAAATTTTCCAAAAATTCAACTTTTGTCATTTCAAGGCTAATTCTACTACGGACCTCCAAATAATTTTCCGACATGCTCCTAAGTCCAAAATAATCATACGGAGCTATTGGAATCATTATAATTCAATTCCGAGGTTGTTTACATGTAAATGATTATTCGGTCAACTTTTCCAACTTAAGTTTTCAGTTATGAGACTAAGTGCCTCATTCCACTTCGAAATCTTTCCGGACCCGAACCAACTAACCCGATAAGGCAAAAATCCGTTGTAAGGCATATATTGAGTAGTAAATGGTGGAATGGGATTATAATACTCAAAACGACCGGCCGGGTCGTTACATATAAAAGAGTTGATGTCTCGAATAAGACAGCCTCACCGATCGGGTCGTGATCGGACACCATGTCGCACACATGGTGGTGATTGTGCTGGAAATTGTAATTGAAATTGAGATTTTGGTTGATGTATTCAAATAAGAGAGCCTAGCCGATCGGGTCGTGATCGGACACCATGTCGCACACATGGTGGTGATTGTGCTGGAAATTGTAATTGAAATTGAGATTTTGGTTGATGTATTCAAATAAGAGAGCCTAGCCGATCGGGTCGTGATCGGACACCATGTCGCACACATGGTGGTGATTGTGCTGGAAATTGTAATTGAAATTGAGATTTTGGTTGATGTATTCAAATAAGAGAGCCTAGCCGATCGGGTCGTGATCGGACTCCGTGCTAAAATTATGGTAGTATTGGTATTGATAGTAATTGTGGTTGGTTCTCTAATGAGATAGCCTAGCCGACCGGGTCGTGAACGGATGCCATGCTAAAATTACGGTGGTATTGGTATTCATTGTAATTGTGGTTGATTCTCTAATGAGATAGCCTAGCCGATCTGGTCGTGATCGGACTCCGTGCTAAAATTACGCCGGTATTGGTATTGATAGTAATTGTGGTTGATTTCTCTAATGAGATATCCTAGCTGATCGGGTTGTGATCGGACTCTATGGTAAAAGTATGGTGGCATTAGCATTATGAACATCATTATTGTGAACATTGATATTGTGAACATCGGTATTGTGAACACTGGTATTGTGAACATTGGTTTTGTAAATATTGTTATTGTGAACAGTGGTATATCAGTGCTAAAGATCTCCCAACCAAAAATAATATTATCATCATAATTTGATTATCACTTCCCAGTGTTATCTTCATATTTTGAAAATTATTAAGTTTTAACTTGGCATTTAAATATTATTGATGGTGACTTTCTGTTTCTATGGATTTTCCCTTCCTATATTGGTATTCTATTTTGAAAGAGGACAATTTGTATTACATACTAGTACTATTCCATATATACTAACGTCCCTTTTGCCGGGGGCGCTGCATCTTTAATGGATGCAGGTGATTCATCAGTAGTGCAACTTTGGTCCTCGTTAGCAGTTACTCCCTATTCAGCAGGTTTTGGTGTGCCCTATTATATTCCTGGCCCGATGTCACTTGATGTTACACTATGTCTTGAGGTATAGCCGGGGCCTTATTGCCGGCACATCCATACTATACTTCTGTCATATTTAGATTCTCCGTAGATAGGTTGTGGGTGGTGTATGATGTTGGGAATTGAACTAGAAATGTTGCTATTTGGCAAACATGTTTTGCATTATATCTATAAACTTGTCATACTTTGGAAATTATGAATGAAGTAGCTAATGGAATGAAATAGGAGTTACTAATAAAATATTTTCAGTGTTTGATTTATGGAGTGCATCTCCTCTTCATTCATGGATGAACTTGGGCAGAAGGAAATCTAATAGGCTTGCTCGGCCGGGTTCACTCGGTTGAGCGCTGGTCGTGCTCCCCGAGTTTGGGTCGTGATAGTTACGGTGTGTTACGGATGTAGGGCCGGCTATGTGTGCCCTATGTTGATGGCTTGCTCGGCCAAGTTCACTCGGTTAAGTGCCGGTCATACTCCCCGATTTTGGGGCATGACATGTAGGTATGTTATGTGTTTTGGAACATTTTGATATATTAGGAATGGGTCTCGAGGGCCCCGGGCATTATTCGGATTAAATTTTGAATAATATTTGACTTGGTTGAATTGATGAGGTATGTTCTTCTGGTGTCATCGCACCGGCGGAGGCTTCGGCCGTGGGTGCGGACACACAGTTGTGTGAGGGTGCATCCAAGAAATTGAGAAGGCCAGCCCAGGCCTGGGTTCACTGGTGCAGACACCTGGGCGTAGATGCGCATCCGCAGGCACTAGTGTTATTTCGCAGAAGCAGAACTGTAACAAACTTGTGAAGGACCGCAAGTTTGATCGAGGCTCTGCAGAAGCGGGCTCACAGGTGCAAGCATTTTGTCTGCAGAAGCGGAATTTCATGGCATTAGTTGGAATCGCATCTACGATGGATTTTTCCGCAGGTGCGACAGTGTGGCCGTAAAAGCAAAAGTCGTTGGGTAGAAAAAGGGGTGTTCGAGAGTTTTATCTCATTTTCATCTTTTGGACCTAGAGAGCTTAGTTTATGGCGATGTTTTGAGGTATTTTCTAGGAAATCATCGGGGTAAGTGATTCTAACCCGGATTTAGCTATATTGCAAGAATCCATTATTATTTTTGTTATCTAATTAGTGATTTGACTTGGAACATTTTGGGAAAAATTGTGAAACTTTTTAAACTATAATTTATGGATTTGAAGTCATATTTGAATAATTCTTGTATGGTTGGACTTTTTATCGAATGGGTGATCGGATTTTGTAGGTTTGGTTGGGTTCCGAGTGGCGAGCGTGGGGTTGACCTTTTGAGTTGACTTTGTGTTTCTTTTTAAAGATTGCAACTTTATTGTTCAGAATAGCTTCCTATAGTTTGTATTTATGGTATGAAGTTGTTCTGGCTAGATTCGAGCCGCTCAGAGTTTTATAATCGCAGTAAAGGCTTACTAGTGGGTTGAGTTAGCATGTTGTGAGGTAAGTGTCTTGCCTAACTTTGTGTGGGGGAATTACCCCATAAGATTGGTGTTGTTTTGTCTTAATTGTGAAATGTGGAAGCCGTGTACGCAAGGTGATGAGTGTGTACACGAGCTAAATGTGGTAATTGACCGGTTTTAGCGATGTAGTTTCCTTTCATGTCTTTCATTGAGTTGCCATAATATTTTATATTCATCATCTTTAGTCTATCTTCACATGCTTTACTTGTCATCGTTAATACTTGTCTTAACACTTGCTAATTTTCCTCACATGTTTAGTTGAAGTTATTGTCCTCTCTATTCCTTGTTCATTATTTAACCGATGACTCCCTTACTTGAAGTTGTTATTTCTTGGAATGTCTTATTGTTGAATTTGGTATTGAGTTATAAAGGTCGTTGAGGTAACGTTGTAAATTATTGAAATACCATTCTTGTGGAGTTATTCACTTTCGGTTGTTATTGTTGAAACTCCTGCGAATATAGCGGTATATCCATGGGCTATTTATTGTGGAAACACTATTATTGTGGACTTCTTTGTCAATTTGTGATAATGGTCACTTAAGGTGCAATTTGTGATAAGTTGTGATATTTATACGCATGAGGTGAGATAAGGTGTGCTTGATACGCGTGTTGCTAGCAGGAGAACTACTTGAAGCCACACGGTGTGATGAGGTGGGGTAAAACGCGGGAATCTATTTCGGGAAAAAATATTTTCAAAACTAAATGCAACACTCCCGCGGTGATTTAAGGAAATATTATGATTTTTGGTGATATGAGACTATGAGGCGGTACCTCGGTAGTGATTCTTGTTAATACCTTTCTATTACATCACTTGTGTTTTGGTTGCTTTATGTCCTTAGCGTATTATTCCTTTTTTTCTTTTGTGTTTCCTTAATTGCCTTAGTTTAGTGTTGCTATTCTTGGTATATTTTCTTCATTGTTTCATTTCCATTGTTTATCATCATCACAATGTCATATACTTGTTCAGTTTTCTTATTTATTCCAGTAGGGTCTTGACCCGACCTCGTCACTACTCAACCGAGGTTAGGCTTGGCACTTACTGGGTACTGTTGTGGTGTACTCATGCTATGCTTCTGCACATCGTTTTTTGTAGATCCAGGTACCTCTTACCAGCCTAGGCACCGGTGAGTAGAGTTTAGATTTGGAGACTTCAAGGTATACCTGCCGGCGTCCGCATGCCTCGGAGTCACCCTCTATATAGTTCTATTTCATTTTCCCTTTTAATAGATACTGTTGTATAGGGATGTTCAGTATACTCTTGTAGAGCTTGTGACTTGGTATCACCAGATTTTGGGAGTATTGTTCTGTTGCGTTGTGGAGTACTTTTATGCTAGTTGTTGAGTTATTTGAATGTTTTTATCATTTTCTCAATTAAATTCTGCATGAATGTTAGGCATACCTACTCTTAGAGACTAGGTGAAATCATGACATCCTACGGAGAGAAATTGGGTTAGTGACAAGTTGGTATCAGAGCCCTAGGTTCATAGGTGTTAAGAGTCACAAGCAGATTTAGTAGACTCTCACTGATCCATACGGAGACTTTTGTACTTATCTTTGAGAGGCTATGTAACTGTTAGGAAATTTCACTTCTTTGATCCCTTATCGTGAGAATTTTTTGACTTCAAATTTCTGAATCTATGTCTTTCTATTCTCTCACATATGGTGAGGACACGCACTGCTGGATCCGATGATCAGATACCTGCCCCTTGCTAGAGTCACCAGAGGCCGGGGCTGGGGAAAGGCCGAGGAGGTGCATGTAGTGCAGTAAGAGCACCTGTGCGAGCTGCAACAAATAAGGAACTAGTAGATCCAGTTGGGAGGTAGGCACCTGTGGCGCCTGTTGATACCCCTACACTTCAGGAGTCTCTCGCCCAGTTCTTAAGCATATTTGGTACTCTAGCTCAGGCGGGGTTGATTCCACTTGCACCGGCAACATCTCAGGCTGGGGGAGGAGCACAGACTCCCGCGGCCTATACTCCAAAGCAAGAATTCCATGTAGAGCAGGTACAAGAGGTTATACCAGTGCAGACGGTTTTTCCAGTTCAGCCTGAAGTTAGTTGAACAACATATGAGGAGAAGCAGCTCAGGCTCGAGTGGTACAAGAAGTACCATCCTCCTACTTTTCGTGGCCTAGTTACTGAAGACGCACAAGGCTTTCTAGAGAAGTGCCACCGAATTCTCCGTACCGTGGGTATAGTGGAGACGAGCGGGGTTGCTTTCACTACTTTCCAGCTATAAGGACCAGCATACTAGTAGTAGTGGGCTTGAGAGGAGGGTATCCCCACCGAGGCAGCTTCACTTATATGGGATCCAATTTCAGAAATGTTCCTAAGAGAGTTTGTTCCCCACAACCATTGGGATGCATGGCGCACAGAGTTTGAGAAGTTACGCCATGGTGCTATGATCATACCACAGTGTGCCCTCAGGTTCAATGAGTTGTCTTGGTATGCACCTGCCTTGGTTCCCACAATTAGATATCGAGTCCATCGATTTATCATGGGGTTCAACTATGGTAAAAGATTCAGCATGGCTCAATAGTTTGAGACAGATACTCCATACCAGCAGGTGGTAGAGATCACATGGGGGTTGGAGGATTTGCGAGTCTGAGAGAAAGAGGACAGGGAGGTGAAGAAGCCTCGAGATTCTTGTGGATATAGTGGTGCCCGTGCCCAGTTCCAGCCCGTCATGGTAGAGGTCATGTGAGCCGTCCAATTCATTCAGCAGTTCCGTCTTCCAGTGGTATTTCGGCTACTCCCAAGTCTTATGTTGCCCATTATGCACCGCCACTGTCTAGTCCACCTCCAGCATGGGGTGCTTTAGCGGTCCGTTCAACCGACTAGGCCCGAAATAGTTTCAGCAGGCATGTCCTTTGTGGTTACCGCACCAGTTGCCACTCCACCTGCTCAGCCAGCTAGGGGTGGAGGTCAGATATGTAGGGGTCACCCTATAGGGGAGGCCAAGACTGATGTTATGCTCTCCCAAGTAGGACGTAGGCAGTTGCATCAGACTTAATATCAGAGGTATTGTTCTGGTTTGTCATAGAGATGCATCAGTCTTATTTGATCCAGGCTCCACTTATTTATGTGTATCATCTTACTTTGCTCTGTATTTGTGTATATCTAGCGATTCTTTGAGTTCTCCTATCTATATGTCCATGCATGTGGGAGATTCCATTATTGTTGACTGTGTGTATCAGTCATTTTGAGTTGTTATTAGAAGGTTTGAGACAAGATTTGATCTATTGTTGCTTAGTATGGCAGACTTTGATGTTATTTTGGTCATTTATTGGTTGTCTCCCTATCATGCTATTCATGATTGTCACGCCAAGACTGTGACATTGGCTATGCAATGATTGTGGTGGTTGGAGTGTAGGGGTACTTTGGATTATGTGCCTAATAGGGTGGGGTCTTTCCTTAAGGCACATCGGATGGTTGGGAAGGGGTGAGATGCATATCTAGCCTTTGTAAGAGATGTCATTATTGATACTCCTACCGTTGAGTCTGTTCCGATACTAAGAGACTATCCAGATGTATTTCCATCAGAACTTCTGGGCATGCCGCCTTATAGGGATATCGATATTGGCATGGACTTGTTGTCGGCCACTAAGCCCATTTCTATTCCACCATATCGTATGGCATCAGCACTGCTAAAGGAGTTAAAAGAACAGTTGCAAGAGTTACTTGATAAGGGTTTCATTTGGCCTAGTGTGTCACCTTGGGGTTCTTCGGTCTTGTTTGTGAAGAAGAATAATGGTTCTATGCGCATGTGAATTTATTATCGGCAATTTAACAAGATTAGAGTAAGGAACATGTATCTATTACCATGCATTGATGATCTATTTGATCAGCTGCAGGGTGCCTGAGTGTTCTCAAAGATTGATTTGCGGTCAGGCTATCATCAATTCAAGATTCGGGATCCGGATATTTCAAAGACAGTGTTCAAGACTCTATATGGTTATTACGAGTTCCTTGTGATGTCATTTTGGCTGACCAATTCACTAGCAGTATTCATGCACTTGGGGAACAATGTATTTCAGCCCTATCTTGACTTGTTCATCATTATGTTTACTGGTGACATCCTGGTGTACTCTTGGAGCCGTGAGGTTCATGAGCAACATTTAAGGATTGTGCTTTAAACCTTGAGAACAAAGAAGTTCTATGCAAAATTTTCAAAGTGTCAATTCTTGCTTGCCTTGGTGGAATATTTGGGTCATGTGGTGTCGAGTGATGGGATCAAGGTAGATTTGAAGAAGATTGAAGTAGTGTAGAGTTGGCCCAGACCGTCTTCAGCTACTGAGATCTAGAGTTTTCTTTCTTTGACAAGGTATTACCGTCATTTCGTAGAGGGTTTCTCATCTATTGCTGCACCTATGACCTGATTGACCCAGAAGGGTGCTCCGTTAAGATGGATAGAGGAGTGTTGGAGAGCTTTCAAAAGCTCAAGACTGCTCTAACTACAGCCCATATGTTGGTATTGCCCACGGGTTCAGGGTCTTACACTCTGTATTGTGCTGCGCCACGTGTTTGCCTCGGCGCGGTGTTGCTTCAAGATGGTAGGGTGATTTCCTATGTGTCTAGATAGATGAAGGTGCATGAGAAGAATTATCCTTTCTGAGACTTGAAATTAGCAGCAATTGTTCATGCGTAGAAGATTTGGCGACACAATTTGTACGGTGTCCCTTGTGAGGTCTATATCGATCACCAGAGTCTACAACATTTGTTCAAATAGAAGGATCTTAACTCGTAGCAGTGGAGGTCGTTAGAGTTGCCTAAGGACTATGATATCACCATTCTATATCATCCTAGGAAGGCCAATGTGGTGGTCGATTCCTTGAGTCAAAAGGTGTAGAGATTGGGCAGTGTAGCATATGTACCGGCAACATAGAGGCCATTAGCATTGGAGGTTCAGGCCTTGGCCAACCAGTTTGTTAGGTTGGATGTTTCGAAGATGAGTCGTGTTCTTTCTTGCATGGTTTCTTGGTCTTCTCTATATAATCGTATTAGAGAGAATCACTATGATGACCCCCATTTGCTTGTCCTCAAGGACACAGTTCAGCACCGCGATGCCAAGAAGGTTACTATTGGGTATTACGGTGTGTTATGGATGTAGGGCCGGTTATGTGTGCCCTATGTTGATGGCTTGCATGAGTTGATTATGCAAGAGGCCCACAGTTCGCGGTGCTCCATTCATCCGGGTTTCGCTAAGATGTGTCAGGACTTGAGACAACACTATTGGTGGAGGAGGATGAAGAATGACATAGTGGAGTATGTAGCTCAGTGTCTAAATTGTTAGCATGTGAAGTTTGAGCATTAACGGCCAGGTGGGTTGCTTCAGAGGCGTGAGATTCCCGAGTGGAAATGGGAGCGAGTTACCATGGATTTCGTTGTCGGGATCCCTCAGACCGAAAAGAAACTTGATGCGGTATGGGTGATTGGTAATAGGAGGCAAGTCGGCTCATTTCATTCTAGTGGTACTTATTCTTCACGGCAGTTGGCTCAGGTCTATATTCGCGAGATTGTCCAACTTCATGGCGTGCCGATATCCATCATCTCTGAACGGGGGTATGTAGTTTACATCGCGCTTCTGGAAAGTCGTACAACATGAGTTGGGCACATGGGTTGCGTTGAGAACAACATTCTACCCTCAAACGGACGGACAGTCCGAGCATACTATTGATGAGTGGTTACTTTACCATTTATTTTAGTCTCTTTTATTTAGTTTTTGTATTCGTTAATTATGATATGAGGTTTTGTATGGTGTGTATTGCTAGATTTTCAAGTAAATGATGCCATGAAAAGAGTTGAATTCAATTGAAGTGGAATTGAGCATAAAAGTGTAGAACAAGTGCAAATTCCTTTAGTGATTCCGCATCTGCGGAACACTGTGCGCTTATGCGATCTCGCATTTGCGTGGAGAAGACTGCATCTCCAAATTCAAGCAACCTTCGCTGGGATCACATTTGCAAGTGAGGAAACGCATTTGTGGTCGCGCTTCTACGCTTGATGTCCGCATCTGCGATCACACTTCTGCGTGTGTAAGTCCGCTTTTGCGGAGTAAATGATTTCCATCAAAGGTCCCTTTTGCAAGAAGTGATTCACATCTGCAGAACTGCACCTGCAAGGATCCCTCCACATGTGCTGTCAACTGGCTTCAGCTATGGATAGTTTTGGCATTTCACACTTTCTCCATTCCAAACATAGTAATACATGACCTACCTTATTGGAAACACGTCTTTTGCTTAATTTTTAGTCTCATGACTAGAGAAGACAAGTTTGAAAGCTAGGGTTCTTGCACACACACTTGGGTCTTGAAGATTTGGACTTTTTGGTTGAGAATTTCTTACCCATTTATGTTCATTTCTTCATTTCCTTGCTTTGTATTGAATAACTAAGTGTGTAGTATTTGTTCCAACACTTGAATCTTGTTTATGGAAATATTCATATTTAAATTGTAGATTAAATACCTTGTTGTGCATATGTATTGAACGTGTTTTATTTATAATGAAGTGAGTTATTGTTTCTTTAATTATTCTTGTTCCTTAATGTTTTCAAAGGGATTAGCTAATCCTATGACTCGCTCATTAATTTCAAATTAATTTTGGGAAATATAATTTGGGGTTGGGAAAGACTAATTAACAAGCACTTGAGGCTTTAACCCTCATTTTATAGATTCTACCTAGGGATAGGATCGAACTAGTTGTAGCCATATTCAGGCAAGCTTAATCTCTTAGTTGTTTTAGGGATAAATCAGTTAGGAAGTCTTATGATTCTTTGGAAGAAGATAATATAGAATTATTACCCGAGGCTAGTTAACATAAAATCGCTCATATTTGTAAAATCGTGAAATACATTGGATCGTTACTTGAGTGTAATTCCCATTCCGTCCATGCTTGTAGCCATTTATCATTTTAGTTGCTTTCTAGGTTAAATTACATTTTCACATTTAGACATAAATACTCCCAAAACCATTCTAAGTGTTTGGCTTAGCATAATAAGTGATAATTCTCTTACACGCCTAATCTCCTACATATTGTTCTATGTGGGATTCGACCCCGACTCATAGTTAGGTAAATCATATTGCATGCGACCGTGTCCATTTACCTTTTAGTAGTCGATTTGGACGTCATCAACTATTCATATATTAGAGAATAAGCTTCGTGCCTATGTTATGGAGTTCGGGGGTTCTTGGGATCAGTTCTTGTCGCTTGCGGAGTTTGCCTAAAATAATAACTACCAATCGAGTAGTCATATGGCTCTATATGAGGCATTGTATGGGAGGCGATGTCGGTCTCTGGTGGGTTGGTTTGAATATACATGATCCACCCTTAACTCGCCGCATATGCACCACAATGAAATGCCTCTCTTATGTCACCACATGCGCATCTCGCCACCCTTATACTAGACACAACATCAATAAACC
Organism: Nicotiana otophora; assembly: GCA_000715115.1. Lineage (NCBI taxonomy): Eukaryota > Viridiplantae > Streptophyta > Magnoliopsida > Solanales > Solanaceae > Nicotiana > Nicotiana otophora. Next base: position 60,418 of record AWOL01S0041505.1, on the reverse strand, counting down.
CACAAATCATGTCCAAATGTTCCACAATATCACAAAACAATAAAATCAAGAGTAATGTCAAAATATAGTCTCACAACTCAAAAATAACATGCATAAGGACAATAAAATAATATAAGAGTGCGGAGAGTATTCAACAATAAAACATGTATCATATAGCAAACAACCCCAATTCAAGGCATATTAATAACCTAAGGTCTAATCCAGCCATAAATCACACATGCCCGTGTACACAATCAGCATCCTTGTGTACATGTAACTCACATAACATAATATGCAATTACGACCAAATCCTAAGTTGCAATTCCCCC
>AWOL01S0041505.1:31775-58972 GCA_000715115.1 Nicotiana otophora | reverse complement strand
TGCACAAGGACAATACAATAACATAAGAGTGCGGGGAGTATTCAACAATAAAACATGTTTCATATAGCAAACAACCCCAATTCAAGGCATATTAATAACCTAAGGTCTAATCCAGCCATAAATCACACACGCCCATGTACACAATCGGCACCTCGTGTACACGTAACTCACATAACACAATATGCAATTACGACCAAATCCTAAGTTGCAATTCCCCCACACAAGGTTAGGGAAGATATTTACCTCAATTTAGCCCAATCAATACTCCAAAAATGCTTTTCCTTTAAAATGCATCTCCGTTCGGCTCAAATCTAGCCAAAAGCAACTCAACAATATCAAATAATCCAAAAGTAATCAATTTCAATTAATAAAGTTACAATCTTTACTAAATTCCTTAAAAAGTAAACAAAAGTCACCCCAGGCCCCGCCGGTCAAAGCCTGAGTCGAGGGGTAGATGTCACCAACCCATTACCCCACGAGCCCAAATATATGTTCAGTTTTCAAAACCCAGTCCAAATATGTCATGCCCCGAACTCTAGGAGTGCGCCCGGCGCTCTACCAAGTGAACCCGGTCGAGCAAGCCTGTAAGATTTCCTTCTACCCAAACTCAACCATGAATAAAGAGGAGATGCACTCCATTAATGAAACACTGAAAAGATTTCATTAACAACTCCCATTTCATTTCCACTACCAGCTTCATTCATAATTTCAAAATTATTACGAGTTTATAGATATATTAAAAACATGTTTGCCAAATACCAACACTTTTAGTTTAATTCCCAACATCAAACACCACCCACAACATATCTACAAAGCCTCTAAGTACGACAGAAGAGGAAAATGGAAATGCCGGCAAGAAGGCCCGGCTATACCTCAAAATACAAAGTACAACATCAAATGACATCAGGCCTGGATAGAGTAGGGCTCACCAAAACATGTTGAATACGGAATAATGACTAACGAGGACAAAAGTTGCCCGCAGATGAACCACCTGCACCCATTAAAGATGTAGCGCCCCCGATAAAAGTGACGTTAGATACATATGGAATAGTACTAGTATATAAAGCTTACTGTCCTCTTTCAAAATAGAATGCCAATGTAAGAAAGGGGAAATCATGATAACAACAATAAACATTCAATGATATCCAAATGCCAAGTTAAAACATACTAATTTCCAAAATATAAAGATAATACTGTGAAGATGATAATCAAAATATGAATATAATATTATTTTTGTTTGGGAGATCTTTAGCACTGAAATACCACTGTACACAATATCACCGTTTACAATACCAATACCACTATACTTTAAGCATGGTTCTGATCATGACCCCATCGGTTAGACCATCTCATCCGCGACATCAACCACAATCACAATTTCAATTACAATTTCCAACACAATCACCACCATGTGTGCGGCATGGTGTCCTATCACGACCCGATCGGCTAGGCCATCTCACCACAATGCCATGTGGATCGACATCATCCTTTTCTATCAATCATCTCATCCCAATTATGCGGAATAATTTTATCACATCAATCTCATCCCAAATAAGGGGAATAATGTATCACAACAATCTCATCCCAAATAAGGGGAATAATCACAATCCACTACTACACCGGCACGTGTAGTTTCGGGGTTAGGGTATTTTAACCTACCCTTCCTCGGTGACTATCGATACTCCCAAAACTATTTTTGATTTTCATACAGAGGAAACAACAATACAAATGCATTTACCTCATAACGTTTCATACCGTATATAGCCTCATTGGTACTTTCAACCACTTATAACATCATTATTTCATTAGCTCTCTTGGCCATATATATGATTCATCATTCGTGTCACGGTGGTCGTATTTCATATTCCACACTTTCATTTCTTTCGTTTCATGGAAACTCATCATAAATATCAACAAATAGAATATCGCAAAAATCACAACTTTAGGTTCATTAGTATTGAAGACTTTAAACACAATGGATTTATTTACAAGAAATGAAGTAAAATGATTTACAATCGAAGGACAAGTTAAAATCATAAACAAGTAACACATCATTTATTCTTGAAATACTTTTCCCCAAAAAGGGAAATGCACAATTTCAACTCATGAATATGTAAGAATGCAAAACACATTGAAAATATTCATAAAGAGTAGTATTAGTTAAAACAGCCACATTGGAGCATGACTTGAGGACATAAGCTTTTAGACAAATCTATTTTTGAAGTAATTTTGGAACTGTTGAATCAAGGATCATTTCATAATCTTTCTCACATCATTTCATTTCATTGGCACCTCTAGCCACAAGTATAACTTTCATTCTTGGCACGCTGGCCACACTTTATATCTTCAATCTTTTTTTTCACTTTCGAGCATCTTTATAGATTATCAACAACAAGGATGTTCCAATCAAAACTTTGGGTACACATATGAGCAAATAAGAGTCTTAAGCATATCGAGTTTTCCCCACACAATTTGGCATACTAGCTTTCCTTTGGGACATGACTCAAAGCCCTAATATTTTAATACACAACCCGTACGTTGAACATATATCTTTCAACATAAGGCTTATTCGTAATACTCAAGTTTACAAGGAATAACTCGGAACATAGGAATTAGGAAATTGAGCCAACCATTCTTGAAACTTACGGGAACATCATGAAATTCAATTCTAAGAGAGTAGTTTAGCCAACATACCTGGAATTCACCCCTTAATAATACTACGACGATCCACTACACTAAGAAATTTCAATCTACAATAACAACATCCAATGGGACCAATATTAGTCATAAATTCAATAATTTAGGCCATTTAGGCACTTTATCAAACACCTAGTAGGCATGAATCTCTACATCTCTTAACCATAGAATTAGTTCATCCAACTACTACCATTTATCAACAATTTATCCTACCATCATTCTTAAATAATTCTTAAATTCTAACACCACATACATTACCATCCATTCACACCCAACCAACAAAATTCCATCATATAATCACCTTTCAATATCTACAATAGTTATGTATTTAAATTGGGAAATTATGGCTTCCAATTACCATACCATAAGTTATAACTCACATTTCATACATAAATAATCACCATAGATTAGTTAGAGATGGAAGACATACCTCTTGTAGTGAGACTCTTGAAAATCCCAACTTGTAGGGTTCTTGACCAATTTGGGGATTTGACTGGAAATCTATAGATCTTCAAGATTAATCCTTGTTAATATAGGTGTTTAGGAGTAGTGTTGGGCGGATTTCACTTGAAATGCAAGCCCTAGCTCAAAGAAATGACTTAGTCCCTCTCTCTACCCGGCCTTGGAGGTATTTAATGGGCTGCTACGTGTGTGTTCACGCACCTGGGCATGTGACCATGCATCTGGTCACGCACCTGAGGTAGAATAACCTCTAAGATACGCGGCCGCAAATCTGGGCGCGCATATGGCATAGGTACGGTAAAATGGTCATAACATTCTATAAAAATATCCAAATGACGAACGGTTTGATGCATTGGAAACTAAACTCAAAGAGCTTTAATTTTATTGGTATATAACCTCCTAAGTCTTTATAGTTTGGAAGCAGCATATGTTTGAATTAGGATCTTGTGCGAATCGAGACATCCTTTCCACTTAATATATCCAACTTGTTCCACACAAGTTCTTGGCATTCACAAAACGCCTTAAAGCCCATTTGTACAAAAGAAATTTTTCCCTTTTTTCCTACAAAGTTTCACATTTTTCCGAAATTAGCGTTTGTTCATATAATTTCTAATTTTCACTTGAAGATGCATTTTGAAAATTTTCGAAAATTTGAAAAACTCCAAAAAGCTGTTTTTCAACATTTTCACTCAAACCAATCACAAAACTTTAAAAACAACCCAAAATTATATTCATGTCAAAACACAACTCTAAATTTCAAATATTATTTTCACTTGAAAAAAGATTTTCTCCCTATTTCGGAATTTTACAATTCTTATATCAAAACGCCCACTTAGTATGTTCCAACACACCTTAAACATATATTTTCATTTCAAAATGATATGGTTATATCCCATGGGTCTCCTTTAATACTCAAATACGTTATTCCCAAATATCGTTGGCGCACTTTAAAATCTTAAATCATTAGAAAATTTTTAACAGGGCCTTACAAAATCGAGTCTCAAATCTCAATATTTTATTTTTAGAAACATTTTGTCATAAACACCAATTTCACTCATCGATTCATCAATTAAATACAAAATAAAATATGAGATGAATGAAAAATAATCAAATCCGAGTCAAGAGAACCTACCCAACCCAAATTGGTGAAAATACCTCAAAATCATCTCAAACGGAGCTCCCAATCACAAAATATAAAATAATGAGTCTAAGTCCCCGAAATCCCTTTTAAAAACCAGCTACAAATGTCGCATTTGCGATCTGGGGTTCGCAAATGCGACCTCTGCAAATGCGAACTCTAGATGTGCGACCCATTAACCGCAAATGCGAAGCCTGCTAAAACCAGAGGATGTCGCAAATGTGACCACTGACTTCGCAAAAGAAAAGCTTCACTCTACCAGTCAACGTTGCAAAAGAGACCACAAGGTCGCAAATGTGACATGCCCAGGCCCCAAACCCCTTCTAAAATGCGACTGTACCTCGAAACTGTGAGGCATGCAAATGCTAATTGGTTCTTACATTTGCGAGATCTGCAACACTAAAATAAGTGCCAAACATTCTAAAACACGTTTGAAACTCACCCGAGCCATCAAAAATCACAACCGAGCGTCCGATTCCTACCAAACTAACTTAGAATGATACAAAACCTTACACATAAGTTTCAAATGATTAAATTTATCTATTCCATGTCCCAAAACAAAAATTAAATCTCGATAGACACAAAGTTAACTCATGGTCATAATTAGGAATTTTGAAACCTTCAAATTGTCAACTTTCAGCAAAAAGAGGTAATTCATCATATGAACCTCTGAGTTCAATTCTAGGTATACTGTATAAGTCCAAAATCACCATACAAACCTATTGGGACCATCAAAATACCGTTTAAGGGTCGTTTCCACAAAAGTTAAACTTGGTCAACACTTCCAGCTTAAACTTCCAAACTAGGAATTATGTATTTTAAATCAAACCAAAACCTCCCCAAAACCCAACAAGCTTATCTTAAATAGAAACTATTCAACACAAAAATAATAATTTTTATAAAAAATACATAATTATTCAATAACATAAAATGTTGAATTGTTATTTCATAGAAGTATACATACAAGTTTGTTATACCCCATATTTTTGTACATAAAAGTACATCATAAGTTAATTGATGCATCGCGGCCCGACCTCGGGGAGCGCGACCGGCACTCGCCGAGATAACCCGGCCAAGCAAGCCTGTAAAATGCCTTCTATCTGAACTTTCCCATGAATAAATAGAAGATATATTTCATTAATTAGACAATGATAAGGTTACATGAACAATCCAAATTTCATTACCGTTAGAACATCATTCAAGATTTCCCAAAATATTACATTACACATTCATAGTTTAGAAGTGGAAACATATGATACAAATACAACATTTCTAATTTGACTTCCAAAAACAAAGGTATCACCAACGCTATGTCTACGGAGCCTCTAATATATAAAAGAGAGTAGCATGATGGTGCCACAATCAGGCTCAGGCTATACCTCAAAACAATATACATAGAGGATAGTAGATACAAGACCCCGAAATGAAGTGGGGCTCACAAAGTTAGCTTAGGAGAGGGTGTACTGCGATCACTGATCAATAAGCCTGCTGTGGAACCACCTGCATCCATTAAAGATGAAGCGCCCCGGGAAAAAGGGACGTTAGTATGTATGGAATAGTACTAGTATGTAAAACTTAACATCCTGTCAATAGAACGAGTAACAGTAAGAGTAGAAGGAAACACGAAATCAATGAGAGCCTCAAACAGTATAAAGGTGTCAAGTTAGGGGCAAGATAGAGGGAAACAATCTCATCACATTAACACGGGGATTTACCCGTCAGTCACTCCTACACTGGCAGGTGTAGTTTCGGGGATTAGGTTACTTTAAGCTTCTCTTTAACAATTAGGTATACTAACTTGCTATTGAAACATGATTTTAAATCACAACACCTTTTGTGCATTGATCATACTAGATAATATTCGCTCAGGGAATCATTTTATGATAGGAACATTTTTAAAACATATTGAGTATATACAACTTTCAACACAACACTTATTTTAGAATTATCAAATCTATTAGGAAGGACTCGGAAGATGAGAAATAAGATGTTGTGCCAATCACAATTGCAACTTACGAGGACATCATGGAATTTGATTTCTACAAGAGGAGTTTAGCCAACATACGTTGCTTGAGCTTCCTTAAATTACTACAATGTTCCGGAAATCCTACCAACTTCAATCTATTAGAATCATGATAAATTTGAAGCATAATTAGGAAGATATTCAGAGTTTCAGCTAATTTGAGCATTTTATCAAGCAGTAGGTGTGCATTAAGGTTTCAAGGTTCTCCTATGGGGGATTCATTCATCCCACAACCCAACGTTTACCCATTTGAGCTCAATAACCTTCCCACCAACCTTGATGGTACATGCATGCATAAATAACACTCAAGCATCACACTCCTAATTTCCTACTTTCAGTCCAATCCCGAAATTGAGGGCTAGGGAGTATAATCTTACCTCTTGGGTGAAGACCTTGTGAGTTTTCTTTGTTGAATTTCAAAGTTAGATCAAGGGTTGATGAACAATGTACTTGGGGCTTCATCCTTTCTCCCTAAAGAACTCCTCTAGATCTAAAATGGCAGATTTCTGCCTTCTAAATGAGACCCAATGGCTTTTAATCAAATGGGGTCGGGTTTTAAAAATCAGAAAATGGACCCTCTGAACTCAACTCTCTGGGCACAGAGTTAACCGCATATCAGGTCAGCAACCAACAAAATGGACCGGAGAAACAATCCCAAAATCTGGGTTGGTCTGGTCCACTATACAGCCAGGTCTGCGGCCCATATATCAATTACGCGGCTGCATAATAGACCGCAGAATCTCCCTCTGAAAATCTTCATGGTGGTTCTGCGACGGATGTACGACCCGAAAAATGATTATGCGATCGCATATTTGACCGTCTGCAACAGATCTACAGTCTGCATATTTGTTCTGCGGTGGCATAATAGACCGCGAAAACACTCTGTTCTGCAACAATTTTTCTTCAACTTCTCAATACTCTGTTGAACCGAAAAAGTTCGTACCTCGGCCAGCAAGCTTTCCACGAAGATTTTCTATAGCCATTAAATTTATTAGCCTACCTCGGTACCAGGAAACCCCTAAATTTAGTTGACATTTTATGGCACCTTATATATTCCCCCGCTCGGGATCATTCGTCCTCAAATGAGGGTCAAAATCCGCCATTAGCATCCAATGTGACCCAACTGTTACTTCACATACCAACAGTTCAAAATTTTGACTAACTCTCTAAATTTCCAAAACTTTCGCTAGAGTCTCCGCTATAAACAGGCCTATCCACCTGCCAGAGAATCCCAAAACCAGTCCTAATAGCATAACCATAACATTACGATGTTAAATAACATAGAAACAACATCGGCCACAATGCTATAAATATTACATTACCAATAAGGAGTATCTTTCATAGAAGTTGTTTAAGGGAAACATGATTTGTAGAAAGTTAGCTTTTAACATCATGGACACAACTACATAGCTATTCAAACAAATGAGGATACTTCTTCTTCAGCTCTTCCTCGGCATCCCAGATGGTCACTTTGACCTGTTGGTTTCACCATAACACTTTCACAGAGGCAATCTCTTTGTTTCTCAGCTTTCGGACTTGCCTATAAAGAATGGCAACTAGAATCTCTTCATAAGTAAATTCCTCATTAACCTCTATAATCTCAACCGGAACATTGAACGACGGATCTCCAACCACCTTCTTCAACATGGATACATGAAACACCGGGTGCACTAAAGATATCTCTGGAGGTAATTCTAGCTTGTAAGCCACCTGACCAATCTTCTAAATGATTCTATACGGTCTGACATACCTCAGACTCAATTTTCCTATCTTACCAAACCGCATAAACCCCTTCATGGGGGAAACCTTCAAGAATACCCAATCATCCTCTTGAAACTCCAAATCCCTATGACGTACATCAGAATAGGACTCCTGACGACTCATGAGAAAAAGCCATGGTCTTATGTTTGTGAATCCCCTCCTTCAACTGTACCAGTAATGGATTGTCATATTGCTTGTCCTTGACTTCTTTAACAAGCAATGATTCGCCCCAATTTTGCACAATTACCCCTTCTTAACTAGAGCCCGCAAGACGAACCCCCATACTAACTAACCAATGAACTTCCTTGGGGCCTTAGGTGAAATTATATGGGGCCTTACATGATGTAAGCTATGCGGATATGATTCAAACGATTGCTTTGAATGGATAGATGGAATCATGTTCGACCATACCTAGATTGTGCACAATGACATTTAAGCTAAAAATCTGTGGTGGTTCAAAGATCCTTTCACAAGTCAGTGCCCATGGGATATTGAATGTTCCTATTAATAATGCCTTGAGGATCCAATAGAATACTACCTGGTGCTCAAAAAGAAAAAGTGCAAATCATCTGCAGAATGTCTTTGAGAAAGGTATGAAAAAGGAGATCCATCAGTTGGTTCGCTCAGCCACCCAGGTAAGTATGAATAACTATTCCGCTATAACCCTCAGGAATGGCAACATTTGAGAGAAAAATAACTAGCTAATAACTACTGGATGGGAAGATGACGAGGCAATCGCTTTTCCCAACAATCCTAATATACTAATGTAAAGCCTTGTTAGTGCCATCTATATCCGTGATTTTCCACCTACTGAACATTTCATTAAATATGGTGTAGATCATGCCTCAAAGATCCCCAAAAAGAATGTTGTTTTGCCCTCAGGAGAAAATCCACCATCTAATGACATTGAAGCAACAATTAATTAGCAGTCCGAAAATTCTATTTCTCAAAATAGAATCTTGTAACACCCCCACCTTGGGAGGTGCGACCGGCACACGATGCCCGAAGGCCCATGCGAACCAACGTCAGTTCCATTCTTTTTATCCATAAAATCTGGCCATTGCGCCCTCCAAATATTAGCACTATAACTAACATATGAATAACTATCTAGCAAAATAAATATTAGCATTTAATAAATGATCATCACTGTCACTAGCGCAGCCATACCCAGCCATAACATGCAATGAAATACTAACACTAGCCTGCAAACCTCTAAGAGTATCAAAAGAAATATATATATATTAAACCACATGGCCGGGACAGGGCTCCACCATACCCCAAACGTCATGACATCTGCTTCAGTACGTATTGATTGTTGAACATCTACTCTGAAAGAGTGGAGAGCAACAACCTATCAATCGAAACAACAACCTATTCGCGAGGGACACCACCAGGTCTATTTGCACATATGGTCATGAACACAACGCCCACAATAAAAGGGCGTCAGTACAAAAAATGTACTGAGTATGTAAAGCTAAGAAAGAATATAAATAAGAGTCATAGTATAGAAAACATGATCTCATGGTATCAACCTGGGTACTGAGGACAACCACCAGGGGCATGCACAATAGAAGCCATAACATATAATGATGCAACGATACAAGAGAGTAGGCCACTAACTGAATCTTTGCATTAAATACAATATACATTTATTTAGCCTTGCGTTGGATCATCTTACTTTACATCGTACTTGGCCTCGCACAGGAATTGGTAAGATTAATTTCCTTTATCACATCATACCCGACCTTATAAGGTCTCGGTCATACCCTTCCATGTAAGTGATCGATCGTACCTGGAAACGCAAGGGCTCGGTAATATCATAGAGAGCTCGGTTTTACCAGGACACACAAGGTCTCGATTGTACCAAACCATGTAAGGGCTCGTAACCATTTCACATCATACTGATTTGATCAGTGGTTGCACAATAGGTGTCGTACACGACTATCTGTAGTCAACTCGCTAAAAATAGATACATGTTCATATGTGGTGATTTGCAAAATCAACTCTAAGAGATATTAAGTTTAACCTCAAAATGCACCATGCTTCCCGATCATAGGATACCAACTTGGAACAATTTAAACATTAATAGGAATGCTACCAGCAAGAATATACAATGAGGGAACAACATTATTTAGAGGTCGATAGAACCACAAAATCTTATAGTGCATGAATTATTTAGAAGGAAGGAGAAACTTACGCTAACTCATGCCAAGAAAGAAGGTCGCCCTACATACCTTGTTGAAGCGCTAGCTACGCTTCTAGGATGATCAACCCTGCCTTCAATAAATCCCCAAAATCAATGCAACTAGATAATAACTATTACAGCGATGATTCCAGGATCTTTCGCGCAAAATATTGCAAGATTCAACCTCATCTTCTACTTCTCCTTTAATCATTTGGAAATTTGAAAGGGGAATTAAGAGTATTTTTAGAGAACAAGTGTTGGTGATATTTCTAGAAGATGAGAGGGAATGAGCCTTACTGCCTTTTTATACCAACATAGAAATGTCCGTTGGGTCCTCATGAAAAATGGGCCACCTCGCGCTGGTTATGACACCAGGTGGGACACATGGAGGGACACTTGGCAGGACACCTGGCGCAAGCTTGCAGAATCGTGTAATCCCCCTTCACTTCACATATGTCGCTGGCTGACTGGCTATGTTTGAGACCAAACTTACCAAGATTTATTTAGATGTAAGGGTGTAACATCATCTCCCCCTGTGGAATAGTCGTGATCAAATGTTGGATCACAACCCATCATGATTACCTTATTGTTTGCCTCCCATAGCTTGGAACAAACGCCGGTATGTACATTTCATTTGTTCTTTCGTTTCCAACATCATTTCTTCCTTACTATTGTTCCTACAAAGTACTTTAATGAAAGCCACTTCTTTAGCTCATAACATTCGGACATCACGATCTAGAATGGCCACCAGAACTTCTTCGTAGGATAGATCTCATATAACTTTAATAACTTCAGGAGGGGTGATACGCAATGGATCACTTAAACACATGCCGATCATAGATAAATGAAATACATGATGCATTGCCTCCCATTTCGAGGGCAACTCCAACTTATAAGATACTTGACTGACCTTCTTGTATGATTCGATATGGTCAGATATATCAGGGGATGAGTTTGCCTCTTTTACCAAACCTCATCAACTTTCACACGTGACACCTTCAAGAACAACTAGTATCCTACAGTGAACTCCAGATCTCACCGCTGGCTATCTGAGTAAGCTTTTTGCCTGCTCTGAGCGGTCAATACTCAATTTCAAATTGCCTTCACCTTTTCCCCAGCTTGTTGCACTAACTTAGGGCCTGATAACTTTGTTTCACCAACTTCTAACCGTCCTATAGAAGATATGTACGTTTGTCTGTGTAAGGCCTCATATGATAGCACCTGAATGTTTGCATGGTAGATGTTGTTGTAAGAAAATTTGATGTGTGATATACGATCCTCCTAATCACTCTTGATGTCCAGAACATTGGCCTGTAACATGTCCTCTAGCTTTTGAATAGTGCGCTTGGGTAGGCCATGGGTTTTTGAATTTGAAGTTATACTAAGGTTGATCCTTGTAACTAGCCCTTTGGGGAATGATTTCCAATAATTAGTTGTGAATTGAGCACCTCTGTATGATATGATAGAAACCGGGACCCAATGAAGTCAAACTATTTCTTAACATACAACATAGCATATTCTTCAGCCCAGAAAGTATTTTTAGATGGAAGAAAGTGAGCTGACATGGTGAGTTGATCCACAATAATCCAAATTTATCTAAACCCTTGACCTGATCTTGATAATCCGGTAATGAAATCCATGTTGATCGCTTCCTATTTCTAGGTCACAATTTCGATGTATCGCAGCAACCCTCCCGATGTTTTATGTTCAACCTTAACTTGTTGGAAATTTGGACACGAGTGACGTACCCAGGAATGTACCTCTTCATGTTGTTCCACCAGTATAACTGTCGAAGATCTTGGTATGTCTTGGTTGACCCCGGATGAATGGAATACCGGGATTAGTTAATCTTTTTCATGATCTTCTCTAGGAGTCCTCTAAAATTAGGTACACATAGCTGATCTTTGTATCTAAGGACCCCATCCTTGGATAGCCCAAACGGTTGCTTCTTCTGAAAGAGGATGCTTTCTCTTATTTTCACCAAGGCTGGATCTTCAAATTGTTGCACCTTTACTTGAGCCACTAACAAGAATATCAACATCATAGTCTTTTAATACATCGAGTCACTTTTATTGCCTTAAATTCAACTCTTTTGTTCTTGAATATGCACTGCAAGCTCTTGTGATTGGTGAATATGTTAACATGACATCCGTATAGATAGTGACACCATATCTTCAGAGCGAAAATGACAGCTACTAGCTCCAGGTCACGGGTCAGATAATTTTGCTCATGTTTCCTCAGTTGCCTTGAATCACATGCATTCACTTTCCCATGTTGCATTAGTAAGCTGCCTAAGCCCACTATGTGGAATCAGATTATATGACATACCCATCGGGTCCCTCAAGAAGAGTTAATGCTGGTGACGAGGTTAACCTATCCTTTAACTCCTGAAAGCTCTTCTCATAACCATCAGTCCACCGAGTTGTCACTTCCTTATGCATAAATTTCGTCAAAGAAGTAGTTATGGATGAGCAATTCTCAACAAACCTTCAGTAGTAACCAGCCAAGCCAAGGAAGTTGCGTACCATGGTATGGGTTGTAGGCCTTAGCCAATTCTTAACTGCTTCAGCCTTTTGAATATCAACTTTTGTACCCTTACCGGACACTATGTGCCCAAGAAAGGCCACTGAGTTCAACTATTCGCAATTGCACTCCGTGCTCCACCTCTATTCCAAAATATACCAGTATATCATCTATGACCATGATCACAAAAATATTCAAATACTGCTTGAACACTCGAGTCATCAAATCCATGTAGGCCACTGGTGCATTAGTTAGGCAACACAACATAACGAGATATTTGTAGTGGACATATCTGGTCTGAAAGGATGTCTTCAGAACATCTTCTTCCTTGATCCTTAGCAGATGATATCCATATCTGAGATCGATCTTCAAACAATACTTAGACACCTTGCAGTTGATGAAACAATATCATCTATCGTTGGAAGTGAATTCTTTCTCTTGATGGTAACAATATTTAGCTGTCGATAATCAATACACATCCTTAACAAACAATCATTCTTTCAAACAAATAGCACTTAGGCTCCCCACGGGGAAGTGGTGGAACAAATGAAGCCCTTATCAAGAAGTTCCTTCAACTAATCTATTAACCCTAAACTCTGTAGGATCCATTATGTATGGATGAATAGATATAGGATGAATATCGAGTGGCACATCGATAGAAAACTCAATCTCCCTCTCTGGTGGAATGCTCGGGAGCTCATCCGGGAACACATCAGGAAACTCACTAACGACCAAAATCGATTGAAGGGTCGGATGCTTCGCCTTTGCATCTTGTACCCATACCATCTAATAGAAACATTCTTTTGTGGTCATCTTTCGGGCCTTAAGGTAAGAAATAAGCTTCCCTTATGGCTCTGTGACATTGCCATTCCATTCGATAACGGGCTCTCCCAGAAAGTTAAAACAAAATACCTTCCTCCAACAATCCACTATGGCATAACAAGAGGGCAGCCAATCAATTCCCATAATGAAATTAAATTCTACCATTTTTAATTCATTCAAATTAGCCAAGATAAGGTGATCATAAATCATCACATCGCAATCTCAATATACTTGGCTAAATATCACGGATACACCCACTGGCTTGGGCACATCAAATGGTTGTCGTAGCAATACATACTTTACAACATTAACAAGCAACAAATGGATTAATATACAGCAGTGTAGAACCTATCTACCAAAGCATATACACTAATGAAAAATGCGGATAATATACATATGACCGTGTTTGGTAAAGTCTCTAAATTCTGATGTCCTGACAACACATATATGCAATTTTCGTATTGCCCACCTGGGCTGGACATGGGCATTCCACCTCTACCTCTATCCCTTCCCATCGGCAGTCGTATACCTTGCTCGCAAGGATGTGTTGTCGATAAAGAGGCTACTACCGACCGCCACCCAAATTTCTTACTGGGCAAAAACGCATGATGTGACCAGGCTGCCCGCATGAGAAACATAAATTCGAACCATGGAAGCAATGCCCAAAATAACTCCTACAATATCGACCACCACGTGGCTTTAAGGGTCGCATTCTGCTAGTATCCCCACTATTCTGCAAACTCCGCCCTTGGAAATTCTGGCCCTGACCTAAATAAGTGGTCCCTTCTCAAAAACCATAAGCCTGTGATGGAATGCTAGTCTCCGAGTTAGGTAACTACCGAAGCAATGGGGACCTAAATAGCCTAGAAATTCTCCGGTATCTCTCGTGGACCAGGCCATTTTGATTGACCCTGGTAGTGATCTTGAGCAACTTTTTGTATCCTTTTGTGATCCTCTAAGTTTTGTCCATAGTCCTGAATAGGAGTAATATCTGTAATCAGGTTCAAGAAAGCTGTAGTAACCACAGCAAGAATCTCATTAAATGTGGAATGTTAGTTTTGTTCAGCATCTTTGAATCTTCCACTATAGTAACCATATATTTTTCTTTGGACTTATTCTTCTTAAAATAAAATTGTGCTCATTGCCGGAATATGTCTAAAATATTTTCTTTCCATTGGAGAGAATGTGCAAAGATTTGACGCTTTAAGCCAACTTTTTTATTTTTCTAACTGCATTATTTTGTTCCTTGCCCCATGGCTGGGCATTTTGCTTCGACATTTTTGTGAGAGGATAAATATATGTAGAAACATTAGGAACTAAATCTCTCACATAATTTACTATTCCCCAAAAATATGAGATTTGATTTGATGTGAACCCAGTAGGACGGAACTTGAGAAATATAGTGTTAGAGGCCATCCCAGGGACGTAGTTCAGAGTGGTGGGGCCCAGCCCCGATTTTATGCTTTTCTAGCTAGGCCTGAGGCCGAGTCATCTGATGCAGTGATCACAGGTATGGTTCCAGTTTGCCATATAGATGCTTCAGTTCTATTTGATCCAGGAGCTACTTATTCCTATGTGTCCTCCTATTTTGCTTCATATTTGGTTGTACCTCGTGATTCTCTGAGTGAATCTGTGTGTGTGTCCACACCGGTGGGAGATTCTATTATGGTAGATCATGTATATCATTCATGTATGGTTACTATTGGGAGTCTTGAGACTAGCATGGATATTTTACTACTTGACATGGTAGATTTTGATGCCATCTTGGGTATGAATTGGTTGTCACCTTATCATGCTATATTAGATTGTCACGCCAAAACGGTGACCTTAGCGATGCCGGGGTTAACTCGACTAGAGTTGAAAGGGACTCTTGTCCATTCTACCAGCAACGTTAAGCTCGACATATGGTCGAGAAGGGGTATCTAGATTATTTGGCTTATATTCACGATCCCAATGCGGAAGTTCTTTCTTTGGATTTAGTTCCAGTTGTTCGTGAATTTCCATATGTATTTCCTACAGATTTGCCTAGAATTCCACCCGATAGAGATATTGACTTCTGTATTGATTTAGCTCCGGGCACTTAGCCCATTGCTATCCCACCATACTGTATGGCCCCGCCGGAGATGAAAGAATTGAAGGAGTAGTTACAATACTTGCTTGATCAGGGATTCATTAGGCCTAGTGTCTCGCCCTGGGGTGCACCAGTACTATTGTAAAGAAGTAATATGTCTTTATGCTTATGTGTATAGATTATCGACAGATAAACAAGGCCACAATCAAAAACAAATATTCGTTGCCAAGAATGGATGACTTATTCGATCAGCTTCAGGGTGTCTGGATGTTTTCAGAGATTGATTTGAGGTCTGGTTACCATCAGTTGAAGATTAGGGCATCTGAGGTCCCTAAGATATCTTTTCAGATTCGGTATGGACATTACAAATTCCTAGTGATGTCATTTGGGCTGACAAATGCCACAACAGCATTTATGGATTTGATGAACCGGGTGTTCAAACTCTATTTGGATTCTTTTGTGGTTGTATTCATTGGTGATATTTTGATTTACTCCAACATTTGAGAGGAGCATGAGCAATATCTTCGAATTGTGCTTCAGACTTTGAAGAATAATCAGTTATATGCCAAATCTTCAAAATGCAAAATTTTGTTAGACTTAGTTGTCTTTTGGGGTCATGTTGTATCAATAGAAGTCATAAAAGTGGATCCTACGATGATCGAGGCAGTTCAGAATTGGCCTAGACCTACTTCAGCTACAGAGATCCGGAGTTTCCTGGGTTTTACAGGTTATTATCGCCGGTTTGTGGAGGGGTTTTCATCCATAGCATCCCCACTGACTAAATTGACCCAGAAGGGTGCCCCATTATGATGGTCAAACAAGTGTGAGTTGAGCTTTTAGATGCTCAAGACCGCTTTGACTACAGCGCCAGTGTTGGTATTACCCACAAGTTCAGGATCTTATACACTGTATTGTGATGCATCTTGCGTTGGGCTTGGTGCAATATTGATGCAAGATGGCACGGTGATTGCATATGCGCCGCGGTAGTTGAAAGTTCACGAGAAGAATTGTCCTGTCCATGACATAGAATTGGCGGCCTTTGTCCATGCACTGAATATTTGGAGGCATTACCATTACGGTGTATCGTGTGAGGTATTCACTCATCATCGTAGCCTACATTATCTGTTCAGCCAAAAACATCTCAATTTGAGGCGGAGAAGATGGTTGGAGTTGTTGAAAGACTATGATCTCAATCTGGTCGATGCTTTGAGTAGAAAGGCTGTGACTATGGGAACTCTTACGTATATTCCGGTTGGTGAGAGACCATTAGCTGTAGATGTTCAGACATTGGCTAATCAGTTCATGAGGTTACATGTTTTAGAACCCAGTCGGGTTCTAGCTTGCACAGTCTCTCGGTCTTCTCTATATGAGCGTATCATAGAGCGACAGTATAATGATCCTCATTTGCTTGTTCTTAAGGACATGGTATGACACGCTGGTGCCAAACAGGTTGATGTGGGGGAAGATGGCATTCTACGGATGCATGGTCATATTTTTGTTCCTAATGTGGATGGGTTTCGTGAATTAATTCTCGAGGAGGCACGTAGTTCCAGGTATTCTATTCATCTGGGTGCCTCCAAAATGTATCAAGATATGCAACAACATTATTGGTGGATGAGAATGAAGAAGAATATTGTTGCATATGTAGCTCGGTGTCTAAATTTTCAGCAAGTCAAGTACGAGCATCAGAGACCTAGTGGTTTACATTAGAAGTTAGAAATTCTTGAGTGGAAGTGGGAGCGTATCTTTATGGATTTTGTTGTTGCGCTTGTGTTATAGACTTTGGAGGTTCTTAGGATCAGTTCTTACCACTTGCGGAGTTTTCCTGTAATAACAGCTACCAGTCAAGCATTCAGATGGCTCCATATGAGGCATTATAGGGAAGACACTGTCATCTGCCAGTTGATTGGCTTGAACTGGGAGAGGCTCAATTGTTGGGTACCAATTTGGTACAGTATGCCTCAGATATGGTCAAAATTATTCAGGATCGACTTCGCACAGCTCAGTCTAGGCAAAAGAGTTATGCCGACCATAAAGTTTGTGATATTGCATTCATGGTTGGCGAAAGAGTATTGCTCAGGGTTCCACCTATGAAAGGTGTAATGAGGTTCATAAAGAAGGGCAAGTTGAGCCCTAGGTATATAAGACCCTTCGAAATTCTTGAAAGGGTGGGCGAAGTAGCCTACAGGCTTGCATTACCACCTAGTTTATTAGCGGTTCATCCGGTGTTCCATATGTCTATACTCCAGAAATATCATGGTGATCCGTCCCATGTTAGATTTTAGCTCAGTCCAATTAGACAAGGATTTGACTTACGAGGAGGAGCCGATAGCTATTCTAGACCGGCAGGTCCAATAGTTGAGGTCTAAGAGTTATCCATCAGTTTGAGTGCAATGGAGAGGTCAGCTGGTAGAACCATCTACCTAGGAGTCTGAGTCGGACATGCAAAGTAGATATCCACACCTTTTTACCAGCCCAGTTACTTTTTCTTATTCCGTTCGAGGATGAACGTTTGTTTTACAGGTGGAGAATGTGATGACCCAAAATGTCATCTTTAATTTAAACATTCATTTATGTGTTATAAGACCTCTAAAATAACTATTCATCACTCCTCGACTTTCGTGCCCACTCCAAATAATATTTCGAAAAGTTTTAATATGTAACATTGATTAAAATGTGAAATAGAGTCTTAAAATTCAACTAGGTTGACTTTGATCAACATTTTGAGCAAACAGAGTCGGATCAGTGTTTTGATAGCTCTGCTAGGTCTGTATCGTGATTCGGGACATGGATGTATGCCCGAAATTGAATTCGGAGGTCCCTAGCTCAAATTATCGGTATTTAATGGAAACTAAAAATTTAAAGGCTAAAGATTTCCAAAGTTTGACCATAGATTTTACTTTTTGATATCGGGGTCGGAATCTGATTCTGGAAATTTGAATAGGTTTGTTATGTCATTTATGACTTGTGTGCAAAATTTGAGGTAAATCTAACTTGATTTGATAGGTTTCGGCATCGAATGTAGAACTTGAAAATTCTTAAGTTATTTAAGCTTGAATTGGGGTATGATTCGTGGTTTTAGCTTTTTTTGATGTGATTTAAGGTCTCGACTAAGTTTGTATGATGCTTTAGGACTTGTTGGCGTATTTGGTTGAGGTCCCGAGGGCCTAGGGTTGATTCCGAATGGTTAACGGATCACAATTTGGACTTAAGGAAAGTCTAAAGTTTTGGCCTTTTTGTGTAATCGCACCTATTGATTTTAGACTGCAGATGCGAGCTCGCACAAGCGAACCATGACCCGCAGAAGCGGACAGTCCGCAGAAGAGGATGGGGTGTCTCAGAAGCGTGACCGCAGAAGAGGCCCATGCATCGCAGAAGCGGGAAAAGAGGGAAGGGTTAGCCTTGCGCAGAAGCGAGTCCGTAGAAGCGAACTCTTGTCTGTAGAAGCGAGCCAGCCCACAAAAGCGACCCCAATTTCCACAAAAGCATAACCGCAAATGCAGTCAAGTATTCGCAGATGCGAAAAATCATGGACAAAACACATAAAATCGGAAGTTAACTATTTTTTCTCATTTTTGAGTTTTGAATCTCAGATTTAGGCAATTTCAAAGGGATTTTTCACCACTTTGAATTTGGTAAGTGTTCTATAAATAAAGATGATTATATTTCATAAATCTATGTCTATCTTCATCATTTATTTCAGATTTAGATGGAAGAAATTTGATTTTTTGTAAAATATTCCAAAAAACAAAACATTTATGATTTGAAAGTCCATTTGACATTATATTTTAATAATTTTTGTATGGTTGGACTCGTCTCGGAAGGGGTGTTCGGATTTCGTATGTTTTTCGAAGATTTGAGACGTTGGCCCCGTTGTTGATTCTTTAGATGAATTTCGGATTTTAATCCGGAAAATTAGTAAATTCATATAGAATTAATGTTTACGATTTATATTGAGTATATTGAATTATTTATGACTAGATCTGAGGATTTCGGACAGGAATTCGCGAGGCAATGGTTTATTGGAATCTTGAATTTGGTTGCAACGCGAGGTAAGTTTCGTGGTTAACCTTGACTTGAGGGAGTAGATTTTATTTGTCTATTTGCCACGTGATTTAATGTGCGGGTACAACATATATGTGACGTGACGAGTACTTATGCATTGTGGTTGAGTCAAAGCATGCTGAAGGAATTTATTTCATTTTTAATAATTGCTTATTAAATTAAGATATTCCTGCTTAAGTTTATTATTGATTATTTGATCATTATTCATGAAATTTTTATTGATTTCATTATTTTTGAATATGGTGAGAAATAGTGTAAAAGTACAAATGGTGATGCCGTGCCTTTTTTATTATTTATACTATCATTGTCATGGTGAGAAAGAGTGTAAAAGAACGAAGGGCGTCGCTGTGTCATTTTTGAGTGTAAAAGCACGAAGGATGATGCCGTGCCATTTTTAGAAAGTGTAAAAGCACGAAGGGTGATGCCATGCCAAAAGAGAGTTAAAGCACGAAGGGTGATGCCATGCCAAAAGAGAGTTAAAGCACGAAGGGTGATGTCGTGCAAATTAATATTATTTATTTATTATTTTATGGGAGGAATGAGAGTAAAAACACGAAGGATGGTGCCCTGCCATTTTCATATTATTAGTTGCTCATTTTATTGTTGATGAATTAATTAGGTGCTAGGTGATACTTCTCCTTCTAAAATTATTATATCATTTCCCTTCGCATATCCCCTCCCAATTTATAAATTGTTATTTATTGTATTATTGTTGCTTTGTATTTGTATATACTTGTACAGGTTGTTTACGTACGTGTCTTGTCACAGCCTCGTTACTACTTCGTCAAGGTTAGGCTCGATACTTATGGAGTACATGGGATCAGTTGTACTCATACTACACTCTGCACTTCTTGTGCAGATTTTAGAGGTGATCCCAGCGGTGTACCATAGACGTGCTCGGATTCATCTACTCAGAGGAGACATGAGGTATAACTGCACAGTGTTCGCATTTCTGAAGTCTGCTTCTATCTTATCTTAGTTGTGTATTATCTTTCAAACAACTTGAATTTTATTCAGACCTTTATTTGTATCATTCTAGTAGCTCGTGCACTTGTGACATCAAATTCGGGGATGTATTGTGATATTCGGTAGTTATGGTCTTTCACACTTTATTTTAGTAATTGACTTTTGTTTAATTTGATTTGCTTAAAAATAATTAAGATTATTTTAACGTTGGCTTGCCTAGCAAGTGAAATGTTAGTCGCCATCACGGCCCTGAAGGTGGAAATTTTGGGTCGTGACAGGAAGGTGAATTGTCCAAAAGGTTTCTGCAACAAAAGCACATGAAGAAAAATAAATCAACAATTCAAATGTTCATACGCCCAGGTTCTCTATCATTACATCACCCACCGGAGTTGTTTGATTCTTTAGTTCTTATTGATCCGTCCATCTTATTAGGGCGGAGAGTTTTATGAACTCCAAGATTTTGGAAACTAAGGAGGTTCCATACTAGCACCTTTTGGTTATAATCCGTAATTTTCACTATGCCATGTGTTCATAGCGTAGGCCAAGAATTTTCCACAAGAGTTCTTATGGTTCTTTTTGTATCCCTACCATCAATACCACATTCTCATGGAATTTAAGTGCCGTGATTTTCCAGACTTTGACACTCTTGAACCTTTCTTAAAAATATTTGTATTGTGGTTCATACCTTAAAGATATTGGGTTCATCATTTTTATTCTCGTGGAGTCAAAATATTTATGTTCCACAGGCCATTTAGTGTGATAAAATGAACTATAAAGGTGATGCCTACAGTGTCCTTTTGGTTTCATTATCCAGTCACAATCCGAGCAATGAAAAAGGAGTATGTTGAAGCTCAAAGGATCATTTTTCAGCAAAATAAGTTTCTTCCAGAGGAGACATGACCAGGAGAGGAAGGAAGTTCGAATTATTCTTCCACTCACCCCCATTGGAAAGAAGTTAAGATATCACTTAAGGGATACAAGGAAATTCTTAAAGACTCACCAACAGAAATTTCTAAGATAAATTTAAATGAGGATATCGGTACTTCATCGCAGTAGAAGAAAGGTAAAAGAGTAGCAATTATTGAAGAAAATCATCTGCATGCAAAGAGATATATCACAAGTGCTGAAAAGCGAAGGATAGAAAGGTTAAAAGACAAGTATAATGCATAAGCATGAGTCAGGAAATAATTTGCATAAGTCTTCTAAACCTTTTTAGCCAACTTCCCATCCATAATCCCCATTTTCCTAATCTATAAAACTGCACAAGTATCACCATTTTCAACTCTTAAACCCCTAGGTAAGTACCCATTTAAAGAAATACAATTTTGCACACCTTATTTATCCTTTTCACCACTCTACCCCACAAGACATTACCATGGAAAAACAAACAATCTACTTAGGGTTTTCACCTTTTATCCACTTTAAACCACCAAAAGTTACCATTACATTACAAATATATATCACTAATGTTGCCTACCCATTTCAAGCCATATATTTTCCCAGATTCTATGCCATGCAAATACTATTCAAGGGTCCATCATGTCATCAAAGAAAAGTCATCCATGTCAAGCCATAAATTTACACAAATCCAATGGCATGAAAATACTATTCATTGGTCCCTTTACAATCATCCAAGTCTTGTCCAAACTAATTTTAAAACCCATGGCCATGAAATTATTTTTTCCAGTTCTTGATCATGCTTTTATATTGTGTCTATTAGCCAAATAAGGATCTTACATTGTAAGGATATTTTGTTTGTTCTACTTTATTTCCACCACTTGTACTATGTAATTAAATAAGAGTAGTACATTAGGATATATCCCAAATTAGTACTGATTCCTCCTAAGATTCACCAGAAGAAGAACTTTCTCCCATTTTCATGAATCAACCTAGGGAACAAGAGGTCTCCAAAGTTAACGATGATCAATATGGGATGATTGATAAGCCCATTCTACAAAGGAGATATGATTCTACCACAACCAAACATATAATGAATAATGATTTAATCATAGGAATGAAATATTGCTCATGCAAGACGCCAAGGAAGAAGTTCAAAAGATTCATGTTTCCCAAATTCTCAAGTGACAAGTCCAGGTTCAAAAGGAAAACAAAATACTTTAGAAGGAGAGGGCCGAGCATTGATAATAGAAATATAGCCTGTTTTATTTGTAATAAAGTAGGAAATTTTGGACGGAACTACCGGTAGTTCAAACAGTCTAATAGACTTCTCTTTGAAATTACAGATTACATAAGCATTAATGTTAGTGAGGATGACGATTTTGAACAAATGTTTTCACAGGAAGATGAACCCACATAAGAGATTCTCTTTTCCCTGTATGTCTATGAGGAATAAGGTGATGATCATTACCAAATTTCAGAACCAAGGCTAAAGGTGAAAGAAGAGATCCATAGCTTCATGGTGATATTACAAACAACAATCAAAGTCTATGCATCTAAGTGGGACAAACCAACATATGGGAAGAGAACCACATCATCACGGTGATCCCGCAAGCAGAAATCAATCCTAGTGGAGCAAACCAACACATGTCATAACTTTTCTTTGACACGAGAGCAACCTCCTCACTCATTATCCTGTGAATGATAATTAATTACCAACCACTCAATCAACTTCTTTTGGATGGCAAGTTTCTCATCCCAAATAAGCTCACCCTTTTCTCCCAACTTTCCAAAGCAAACAAAATTTCAATGTTTGATGTACTGTTTCAGCAAATCAGTTCACTATAAAGGTATCAACTGTTTATGTGTTATCGTATCACATCCTAGTGGTATTAGCTTGGCTTCATGCTCAAACTGGGGGTGGTTTGACGGCATACAACAACAATATACCAACCATACATTATCCATATATTTTCTCGTTCAATCACTACCCAATCTTCTTCACTGCTCCCAGAACACACAAGAACCTGGGAGCAGAATCTTTCCTCCTAATTTGTTTGCTACATTGTGCAGGTTCCATAGACAGGTTCAACTTATTGAGTCGTCAGCATGGATTGCTATTAGCATCCTAAGTGCTCGAGCACCTACAGTTGTATCAATTGTCACGCACCACTAACACCATTATTCTAAGTGGACACAACTACAGTCAATCCTTAGTTGCAAGATCCCAATGACGTTTGATAAGCTCTATAGATTCTTCAAGACAAAATCATGAGTATTCATTGTCGCTACAAGTGCAACTATGCTTATACGAATACATCAACATAAAATCATTTCACAGCAATATAATGCAGTATTGTTTGGCACAACTATTTGAAGAGCGCCTCATTCTGAGGTTTGTTCGATAACTTACAAATTCAATACTTCAACAAGGCAGGTTTAAGTTTCCAACATACTCATTTGAAGCTTGAAGATGAATGCATTACAACAAGTTCGACACTGGAATTTCAGTTCTTCAGCACCATATTGAGGATATCCGACAACCAATTCTTTACGGCATGTGGATTAATAAATACCTACTCCATTGGATTGCAACAAATGGTGCCTGGTAAGAGCATTGTTGGTGCTACATGGAATTGTTTGCAATTGGTGTGTGTATTTATTCTCGCCGGCAGCTATTGGATGTTTCAAATTTTTTGCTTTGTAAATTCCATTAATCATTATGCTACTGCTCCACTGTATTGGTAGCAATATCTATTGGTTTTTGTTTATTCTTTGTACTTGGACAGTTTGTACCTTTGACCCACTTTGGGAATTATTATATATAACAACTACTAGGTGAATAACTTTGTGGTATATTTGCTAAATGATTTTTTAGGTTTTTGGAAATTAGAAATCCGCCCAAATGATCGGGCAAAAAGTAGTTTTTGTATTCCCGATCACTATTTTCAGTATAAAGTCATACCTTACAGTTAAAAATCTATTCCATCTTTGTTTTAAAAGGCCATGATAAAATTATTTCAGCCCATCCTCCATACATCACTTGTTTATACTAATAATATTTTACTATTCAGTGATACTTGGGAAGAGGACATAAATTTTCTCAATCATTTTGCATCTTTACTGGGAAATATGGCATCTTTCTTTCAGCCAAAAATAGTTTTAGAAAAAAAGAAGTTTCATTTTTTGGGCATGCAATTTCCCATGGAGAATATACCCAAGTCCTCATATATCTGAGATACTAGGCTCACAACGAAGCAAATCCAGCAGATTTTGGGAATAATAAATTATGCGAGAGATTTTATTCCAAATGTTATTACATATATTTCTCCTCTCCCAAAAATGTTGAAGAAAAATGCCCAGCCATGGGGCAAGGAACAAAATGATGTAGTGAAAAAAATAAAAGAGATATCCTAATGTATCAAATCTTTGCACATTCCCTCCAATGGAAAGACAATATTGCAGATAGATGCCAGTAATTAATTTTGGAATGCATTTGTTTGAGGAAGAAAATGGTCAGAGAAAAATAAGTGGTTACGCCAGTGGATGAATCAAGGATGCCGAACAACACTATCATTCCACTTTCAAGGAGAATATAACATTGCAAAATGGGATTAAAATGTTTAATTATTTTCTAATTCACTCACAATTTCTTATAGAGATGGATATGAAGGCTTTTCTGAGGATGATCCAGTTGAATCCAAAGGTCATTCTGAATTAGCAAATTCTCTAATGGTCTCAATGGTTTCTCCATACAACTTTTAGCCCAAGCACATTAAAGGGAAATATAATGCAAGGTGATTGTCTCGAATGGGCTCAATGGTTCCTTTGAAGGCAAGGTGATGTTTTCAAAAGGTTTTTGCAACAAAGGTACATGAAGATGAATAATTCAGCAGTTCAAATGTTCATGTTCTTATATGAGCCATGCCCAGGTTCTCCATCATTACATCACCCGCCAATGTTATTTGATTTTTCAGATCCTATTGATCCATCCGTCTTATTAGGGTGAAAATATTTTATGAACTCCAGCTTTGTTTGAAACTAAGGAGGTTCCATACTAGCACTTTTTGGTGATAATTCAGAATATTCACTATGCCATATGTTCATAGCATAGGCCAAGAAGTTTCCAAAGGATCTCTTACGGTTCACTTGGTATCTCTGCCATCAATACCACAATATCATGGAATTCACTTGTTAGCCACTTTAACCCACCAAAAGTTACCATAAACTCCATGTATATTGATTAATCTGCCTATCCATGTCAAGCCATAAATTTACTCAAGTTCTATGCCATCTAATTACTATTCAAGGGCCCATTATGTCATCAAAGAAAAGTCATCCATGTCAAGCAATAAATTTACCCAAAACCAATACCATGTAAATACTATTCATGGGTCACCATCATCCATATCTTGTCCAAACCAATTCTGAAATATAAGTCCATGCAATTTGTTTTCTAGTTCTTGATCATTCTTTTATGTTTTGTCTATTAGCCAAATAAGGGTCTTACATTGTAAAACTTTTATGTTAGTTGTACTATGTAATTAAATAAGGGTAGTACATGAGGATAGTTCTGAGGTAAGTATTGATTCCTGCCAAGATTCCGAAGAAGAAGAACGTTATTCTATTTTCATGAATCAGTCCAGGGAGCCAGATGTCTCCGAAGTTGGCGATAGTCAAGATGGAATCACTGATAAGCCCATTCCAGATTGGAATTCCAGATTGGAGATATGATTCTGCCATAACAAAATAAATAATGAAGAATGATCCAGCACTTGATAGAGCTTGCGCTAGGTCAAATTTTAATAACAGGAAAGAAACATTGCTCACTTCAGGTGACAAGGAAAATGTTCAAAAGATTTGGGATGCCTAAATTCTCAGGCGACATGTCTAGGTTCAGAAGGAAAATTAAATACTTCAGAAGGAGAAGGTGGGGAAGTGTAAGGAGAAATAGAGCATGTTTTATTTGTAACAAAATAGGAAATGTTGCGAGAAACTGCCCGCTGTCCAAACAGACTATTAGAATTCTCTTTGAAATTATAGATTACATAAGCGTTCATTTTAGTGATGATGGCTATATTGAATTTCTTTTCTCACTTGAAGATGAGCACACGGAAGAGGCTCTCCTTTCCTTGGATGTTTATGAGGAATATGGTGATAATCATTACTAAATTTCATAACCAAAGGCAAAGGTGAAAGAAGATATCCATAGCATCATGGTGACCTCGCAAGCAGAAATCAAAGTCTATGCATCCAAGTGGGACAAACCAATACATGGGAAGAGATCCACAACATCATGGTGATCCCGCAAGTAGAATCCAATGTCTATGCATCCAAGTGGGACAAACCAACACATGTCATAGCTTTTATTTGACACGGGAGCATACTCCTCACACATTATCCTGCAGTCGTTCTAGATAAGTGTTGGGTGTTGTACTTCAAGAATTTTGACGCTGCCTCAAATGGAATTCTGACCACAACCGTCATTACCAAGCACTCGATCACCATTGAATTCTTCCCAGGACTGAAGTACAAGATAGAATTGATTAGGTCACATGTCCCAGGTAAGTATTTGGTTATTGATTTT
>AWOL01S0041505.1:0-31602 GCA_000715115.1 Nicotiana otophora | reverse complement strand
TGTGTAGAATCTCACACTGAATTCTTAACCAAATGTGACAATCCTTTATGAAAAAATGAAGAGTTCTTCATCAAGCTGGCTTTAAAGAAAAATAAGAATATCAATTCCACAAAGGCAAGTCATTTTTGTATGAATCCTGACCACCTTCAACTTGCAGAAAAGGAGTGTCAGGAGCTAGTGGATTTTGATCTCATCGAGCCATCAAATTCATAATGGGCGTGAAAAGCATTTTATGTCTATGGGATGCTTGGAGCGCTGAATGAAATGGCCTAGGAGGATGGACTCTATCAAACTTTCCCCTGCCTCCAGATGAGGCACCATCGAACCCACCCAACCGATGAGTCCTATTATCTAACCACTGCCCTCTCTCCTGTACAAGAACCATCTCGATCCTCCTCGCAACATTAGCAGTCGCCAAAAAATAAATATCACTTCCGGTCTCCTTGGCCATCTGAAGTCTGATAAGGTGAGTAAGTCCCTTAATAAACCTCCTCACTCTCTCTCCCTCAGTAGGTAGTAAAAGGAGAGCATGACGGGATAAATCCACAAAAACGGATCTCGTACTGAGTAATAGTCACACTCCCCTACTGTAGACGCTCAAATTGCCTGCGGCAATCCTCTCTCATTGTGATAGGGATGACCTTCTCTAGAAATAGCCTTGAGAACATCTCCAAGGTCAATGTAGGCGATCCAACTGGCATAGTCAACGTATAATCTCTCCACCACCTCTTGGCGGAACCCGTCATCTGAAATACAGCAGAATCGACCCCATTGGTCTCAACTATGCACATGTTCCGCAATACCTAATGGCAGCAGTCAAGATAATCCTGTGGGTCCTCAGAAGGTGTACCACTGAAGTGAACTCGAAAGAGCTTAGTAGACGTATCTAGTCTCAATAAGGCCTCAGAAGACATGGAAGGCCTATCATCGGCCTGTACCATAATAACTAGCTGAACTACCCCAACTGGGGGGCTACTAGAGCCTAATACTGGGGAGCCAACTACTCCAGAGCAGGAGTAGTGGGAGTTTGTGCTCGTCCCGCAGCCTGTAAGATGGTTGGTGCCACTGGAAATGTACCACACCCGTCATAAGGCTCACCAAACGGACTAGAACGTCCTGAAGTACTGGAGTAGCTATGAATTCTTTCGGGACCTAGACTGGTATAACAAGTACGGTCTGAACTGGAACCCCTGCTTCCAAATCCACCTGAGGTTGTACAACAGGTGTTGCTGCTCGAGCTATAGACTGAGCTCTACCTCTGCTTCTGCATCGACCTCTAGCGCGACCTCGGCCTCGACCTCTACCCCTGGTCATAGTTGCCACCGGGGGCTCTGGCCCTTGTCTGTTGGTAGATGTATTACGCGTTCTCTCCATCTGCGAGATAATAAGAAACGAATAGTTCAATCATCAATGACAAAATAAAATCGCACAAGAGAATAAGAAAGAAGTGATATTGTTCCTAAACTTCACAGCCTCTGAGAGATAAGTACAGACATCTCTGTACCGATCCTTCAGACTCTATTAAGCTATCTCATAACTCGTGAGACCTACGTAACCTAGTACTCTGATACCAACTTGTGACGACCCAAAATTTCCACCTTAAGGACCATGATGGCGCCTAACATTTTACTTGCTAGGCAAGTCAACGTAAAAATAATCTTAACCATTTTTAAACAAATTAAATTAAACAGAAGTCAATTACTGAAATAAAGTGTGAAAGACCATAACTATCGAATCATAACAATACATCCCCAAATCCGGTGTCACAAGTGCACGAGCTACTAGAATGATACAAATAAAGGTCTGAATAAAATTTAATTTGTTTGAAAGATAATACACAACTAAGATAAGATAGAAGGGAACTTCAGAATTGCGAACTTTGTGCAGTTATACCTCGAGTCTCCTCTGGGTACCTGAAGCTAAGCACGCCTATGGTACGTCATTAGGACAAACTCCAAAATATACACACGAAGTGCAGAGTGTAGCATGAGTACAACCGACCCTATGTACTCCGTAAGTGTCGAGCCTAACCTAGACGGAGTAGTGACGAGGCTATGACAAGACACGTACGTAAACAACCTATACAAGTATATACAAATACGAAGCAACAATTATAAAATAAATAATAATTTATAAATCAGGAGTGGACATGCCAAGAGGAAAGATATAATAATTTCAGCAGGAGAAGTATCACTTAGCAGCCAATTAATTCATCAACAATAAAATGAGTAACTAATGATATGAAAATGGCACGGCACCACCCCTTATGCTTTTACTCTCATTCCTCCCAAAAACTGATAAATAAATAATAATAATTGGCACAGCATCACCCTTCGTGCTTTAATTCTCTTTTGGCACGGCATCACCCTTCGTTCTTTTACACACTCTGAAAATAGCACGATATCACCCTTCGTGCTTTTACACTAAAAAATGACACGGCAACACCCTACATGCTTTTACTCACTTTCACACCATGAGAATGATAGTATAAATAATAAAAATGGCATGGCATCACCCTTTGTACTTTTACACTATTTCTCATCATATTCAACAATAATTAAATCAATAAACATTTTATGAATAATGATCAAATAATCAATAATAAACTTAAGTAGGAATATCTTTTTTAAATAAGCAATTATTCAAAATGAAATAAATTCCTCCAGCATGCTTTGACTCAACCACAACGCATAAGTACTCGTCACCTCACATATACGTTGTACTCGCATATTCAATTACGTAGACAATAGACAAATAAATCCTACTCCCTCAAGTCAAGGTTAACCACGACACTTACCTCGCTTTGCAATAAAATTCAAGATTCCAAAAAACCATTGCCTCGCGAATTCGTGTCTGAAATCCTCAAATCTAGTCATAAACAATTCAATATACTCAATACAAATTGTAGGAATGAATTCCATATGAATTTACTAATTTTCTGGATTAAAATCTAAAATTCATCTCAAAAATCAACAGTGGCACCACATCTTGAATCTCTGAAAAACTTATGAAATCCGAACACTCATTCCGAGATGAGTCCAACCATATATACAGTATCAAATTCTAATGTCAAATTGACCTTCAAATCTTAAATTTTTCATTTTTTGGAAAGTTTTACAAAAACTCTAATTTCTTCCATCTAAATCTGAAATAAGTGATGAATATAGACATGGATTTATGAAATATAATAACCTTCGGATATAGAACACTTACCCAATTGAAAGTCGTGAAAATCCCTTTGAAATCGCCTAACTCCGAGACTCAAAACACAAAAATGAGTAAAAATGATTAACTTCCGATTTTATGGGTTCTGTCCAAGCTTATTGAATGCTATCCCATTGGCTTTGATCTGGTGTTTGTCCTGCAAAACCCTATAAATGTAAAAACCAATAATCTAAACCATACCTTGGACATGTGACTCGATCAAATTTCTCATGTACTTCAGTCCCAGGAAGAATTCAATGGTGATCGAGTGCTTGGTAATGATAGTTTCGATCAGAATTCCATTTCATTTTGTGTTGAAACTCTTGAAGCACGGCACCCAATACTCATATTGTAATACCACATGATTAATGAGCGATGAGGATGCTTCCGAGTCAAAGAATGCGATGGCATGTATTTATTTGTCCCACATGGATGCATAGACTTTGATTTCTACATGTGGGATCACCGTGATGTTTTGGATCTCTTATTTCACCTTTGGATTTGGTTTTAAAGTTTTGTAATGATCATTTCCATATTCTTCATAAACATCCAGGGAATAGAGAGTCTCCCCTGCGGGCTTATCTTTAAGTGAGAAAACTGATTTAAGATTGACATCTTCACTAAAATGAATGCATGTGTAATCTATAATTTCATAGACAAGTTTAATAGACTGCTTGGACTGCAAGTAGTTCCGCACAAAACGTCATATTGTATTTCAAATAAAACATGCTCTATTTTGCCTTGCATTGCCAGGCCTTCTCCTTCTGAAGTATTTAGTATTTGAACCTGTCGCTTGAGAATTTTGGCAACCTGAATCTTTTGAACTTCCTTCTTATTGCCTGACATGGGCAATCTTTCATTCCGATGATTAAATCTGACATGCGACAAGATCTATCAAGTGTTGGATCATTCTTCATTATATGTTTGGTTGCGGAGGAATCATCTCTCCTTTCTAGAACAGGCTCATCAGTCCTCCTATTTTGATCATCATCAACTTCAAAGACCTTTGGCTCCCTGGGCTGATTCAGGAAAATGTGAAGTTCCTCTTTTGAAGAAACTTGTTAGGAATTAGTACTTACCTCGGAACTATCCTCTATTGGAACTTGTTGGATCGAATCATCAGTAAGCTCCTCTTTTTGCTTGGTATAGATCCATTGAGATGTTACATCTTCTAAATCTCTCTGTGGTTGGGCAACACAGGGGCTTGGGGTTTGGNAAGAATTCAATGGTGATCGGGTGCTTGGTAATGATAGTTTCGGTCAGCATTCCATTTCAATTTGTGTTGAAACACTTGAAGTACGGAACCCAATACTCATATTGTAAGACCGCATGATTAATGAGCGATGATGATGCTTCCGAGTCAAAGAATGCTACGGCATGTATTTATTTGTCCCACATGGATGCATAGAATTTGATTTCTACTTATGGGATCACCGTGATGTTTTGGATCTCTTATTTCACCTTTGGATTTGGTTTTAAAATTTTGTAATGATCATTTCCATATTCTTCATAAACATCCAGGGAATAGAGAGTCTCCCCTGCGGGCTTATCTTTAAGTGAGAAAACTGATTTAAGATTGACATCTTCACTAAAATGAATGCATGTGTAATCTATAATTTCATAGAGATGTTTAATAGACTGCTTGGACTGCAGGTAGTTCCGCGGAAAATTTTTGTTTCAAATAAAACATGCTCTATTTCTCCTTGTATTGCCTGACCTTCTCCTTCTGAACTATTTAGTATTTGAACTTGTCGCTTGAGAATTTTGGCGACCTAAATCTTTTGAACTTCTTTCTTATTTCCTGACATGGGCAGTCTTTCATTCCGATGAATAAATCTGACATGCAACAAGATCTATCAAGGGTTGGATCATTCTTCATTATATGTTTGGTTGCAGAGGAATCATATCTCCTTTCTGGAACAGGCTCATCAGTCCTCCCATTTTGATCATCATCAACTTCAAAGACCTTTGGCTCCCTGGGCTGATTCATGAAAATGTGAAGTTCCTCTTTTGAAGAAACTTGTTAGGAATTAGTACTTACCTCGGAACTATCCTCTATTGTTACTTGTTGGATCGAATCATCAGTAAGCTCCTCTTTTTTCTTGGTATCGAACCCTTGAGATGTTACATCTTGTAAATCTCTTTGTGGTTGGGAAACACAGGGGCTTGGTGTTTGGAGGGTAGAGATCTTGAGGTTCTCATAGTTAGCATTTTTTTATCTTTCTACTACATCTCTATTGTTTTTCGGGTGTCTCAAGGCTGCAAGTGCATTTGTTTTCCAAACTAACTTTGCAATGTGAGCAGCTATATGGATATTTCTTTGGGAAGAGGAAAAGATAGAAAAAGGATCATCTAGATGAGGAGGGGGTAACTTTGGGTTGAGAATGTACTTGTGGGAGGAAGAGAAGTGACCTTAGGATATATGGGTTTCATTGGCACAATGTGATCATTTTTCAAGAGGTGTAGTTGTTTAGAGACACCATCACTTTAGAGACAACATCACTTTCTGGAAAAATTGGAAAAGAGAAGTACCAGGCGGACAATTATCGTACTGCAATCTTACTAACCTGTGGTCCAAGGCTTTGATGAGTCTTGTATATTGGGAAGACTTTCCTACAACATGTACGACCTTTTTCTCATTTTTCACACCTCTAGGCATTTATTTCTGAGCGTGTAAAATATGTTTAACAATGCTATCAATATTGTTCAAGATTCTATTTTGAGAAATAGAATTTTCAGACGGACAATTGATTGTTGCTTCAATGTCACTAGATGGTGGTTTTTCTCCTGAGGACAAAATAACATTCTTTTTGGGAATTTTGGGGGCATGATCTGCACCATATTTACTAAAATATTCAATAGGTGCAAAATCATCGATATATCTGCAGCTAACAGGGCTATACATTAGTATTTTAGGATTGTTTGAAAAAGCAGCTACCTCGTCATCTTCCCAACGAGGGTGATTGGCCTGGCATTTTCTTTGGAAATTTTGGCCATTCCCAAGGGTTATAGTTGACAAGGTATTTATACTTACCTGGGAGCTGAGCAAGCCAAGTGATGGGTCGCCTTTTTCATACCTTTCTCGAAGTCATTCTGCAGATGATTTGCACTTTTTCTTTCTGGCCTTCTTGTTTTTCTTTCTGGGCACCCGATAGTATTCTACTAGCTCCTCAAGGCATTCTTGGCAGGAACATTCAATTTCCCATGGGCAGTGACCTGCAAAAGGAACCTTGAACCACTACACATTTCTACCTTTGATGTCAAAGTACACGGTCCATTCGATGGTCAGACATGCTTCCTTCTATTCATTTAAAGCAATACTCTGGATTATATCAACAGGGAGAGTGGTACATGGGATGTATCATATGGAAATAATAAGTAGCGTTGATTGGCGTTTTAGGGTGAGAGTGGTCGAAAGCTATTACATGTGTTTGTTTATCCCACTTGGATGAATAGACTTTGATTTCTTCTTGCGTGGTCACCATGATGCTGTGGATCTCTTCTTTCACCTTTGGCTTTGGTTCTGAAATTTGGTAATGATCGTCACGATATTCTTCATAAATATCCAAGGAATAGAGTCTCTTCTGTGGGATCATCTTCAATTGAGAAAATAAATTCATGATCGTCATATTCAGTGAAATAAAAGACCGTGTAATCTATAATTTCAAAGAGAAGTTTAATACACTGCTTCAATTACAGGCAATTCCTCGCATAATGTCATATTGTATTTCAAATAAAACATGCTTTATTTCCTCTTGCATTACCCAGCCTTCCCCTTCTAAAATATCTTTTTCCTTCTGAACTTGGACTTGTCGCTTGAGAATTTTGGAAACCTGAATCTTTGGAACTTCATCCTTGGCGCCTCGCATGAGAAATCATTCTTTCCTATGATCAAGTCTGACCTGGTCAAGCTCTATCAAGTGTTGGATCATTCTTCGTTGTCTGTTTTAGAGTAGACCGTTTTGCACATATATTATCAAGAGCATAAAAATGGTTGCCTAATGTAACAAATATTTGGAGCAGTTATTGACTAGTAATTATCTTCTATGATGTCATGGTTCGACCAACCAACATCTTTGGAATTCCACCAGTATCGAGGAATACCTTAATGGTGAAAAGTGAATTCTGATAGAATTATGTAATTTTCTTGCTCTGCCAAATTCTTGGTCACCATCCAAGTGTAGAAATCTTGGATTCTTTGGGGCAATCTTGAGACTTTTATATCATCCAAGGTAAAGGTATGGAAACCAGTACCTACCTATTTGGCTGTTGCCGAATCATATCTCCTTTTATGGAATTAGCTCATAAGTCATCCCATAATAATCATCATCATCTTCGGAGACCTCTGTCTCCATGGGATGATTCATGAGAATGGGAGGAAGTTCTTCTTCTGAAGAATATTGGGAGGAAATAGTAATTACCTCGGAACTATCCTCTGTTGGAACTTCTTGGATAGAAGCATAAGTAAGCTGCTCTGTTTGTTGGGTATCAGACCTTTGAGATGTTACCTCCTCTAAATCCCTCTGAGCAACATAGATGCTCGGTATTTAGAGAGTAGAGATCATGAGGTTCTCATAGTTGACATTTTTTGAGTTTTCTCCGACCTCCCTCTTCTTTTCAGGTGTCTCTTGGCTGCAACTACATCTTTACTTTCCCAAACTAATTTTGCAATGTCAAATTTGGGTTGTTTAATAGTTTGAGCAAATGGGTTATGAACAGTTATATGGCTTTTTTTTGGGGAGAGAAAAAGCTAGAAAAAGGATAATCAAGCCGAGGATAATCAAGCCGAGGAAGGGAATATCTTAAAGACACCATCTTTAATAGTTTGAGCAAATGGGTTATGAGCAGTTACATGGCTTTTTGTTTGGGGGGAGAAAAAGCTAGAAAAAGGATAATCAAGCCGAGAAGGGAATATCTTCGTGGTGAGAATGTACTTATGGGAGGAAAAGAAGTGACTTGAGGACTTCAGGGTTTCTAGGGCACAAAGTGATCACTTTTTAAGTGGTGTATTTGTTCTCTTAAAGACACCATCTATTTCTGCTGCTGCTAGAAGAAATGGAAAAGTGAAGTACTCAATGGACAAATATTGTACTGCAAGTATGCTAACCCGTGCTCCAAGGCTTTGATGGGTCCTGCATTCTGAGAAGACTTCTATACAACATGTTCTACCATCTTCTCAATATAACACCCTGTTATGCAACAATTGTTTCTTCAACTACCCAAAACTCCAGGTTTTAAGTGAAATTTTACGGGGCCTCACATCATTCCCCTCTTAGGATTATTCGTCCTCAAACGAGGGTCAAAATTCGCAATTAGCATCCAATATGACCCCACTGTTACTTCTTACACCAGCAGTTCCAAATTCTTTCCTAACTCCCTGAATTTCCAAAACTTTTGTAAGAGTCTCCCCTGTAATTGATCCTATCCACCCGCCAGAGAATCCTAGAACCAGTCCTAATAGCATAACAACAAAACAACGATATAAAACAACATGGAAACAACACCGGCCACAATGCCATAAACATTACATTAAAAACAAGTATCCTTAACATAAGTTATAGATGAGAAACATAAATTATATAATGTTAGCTTTTAACATTTTTCATGAACACAACTACATAGATACTCAAACAAATGAGGAAACGACTTATTCATCTCTTCCTCGGCTTTTCATGTGGACTCTTCGACCTGTTCCTTTTGCCATAACACTTTCACAAAGGAAATCTATTCATTTCTCAGCATTCAGACTTACCTATCAAGAATGGCAACTGGAATCTATTCATAAGTCAATTCCTCATTAACCTCTATAGTCTCCACTTGAACAATAAGCGTCAGATCTCCAATCAACTTCTTCAACATGGATATATGAAACACCGGGTGCACTAAAGACATCTCTAGAGGTAGTTCTAGCGTGTAAGCCATCTGACCAATCCTCTGAATGATTCTGTATGGTCATACATAACTCGGACTCTATTTTCCTTTCTTACCAAATTGCATTACACCCTTCATGGGGGAAACCTTCAAGAATAGCCAATCATCCTCTTGGAACACTAATTTTCTACGACGTACATCCCGATAGGACGTCTAACGCCATTGGGCAGTTTTCAAAAATTCCTTAAAGATCTTAACCTTTTCCGTAGCTTGATTCATGAGTTTGGGCCGTATCAACTCCGCTTCCCCATTCTCGAACCACCCAATAGGAGATCTACATCTCCTGCCATATAGAGCCTTGAATGGCGCCATCTGAATTCTATCANCTCACATCATTCCCCGCTTAGGATTATTCGTCCTCAAATGAGGGTCAAAATCCGCAATTAGCATCCAATGTGACCCCACTGTTACTTCTCACACCAACAGTTCCAAATTCTTTCCTAACTCCCTGAATTTCCAAAACTTTCGCAAGAGTCTCCCCTATAATTGATCCTATCTACCTACCATAGAATCCCAGAATCAGTCCTAATAGCATAACAACAACACAATGATGTAAAACAACATGGAAACAACACCGGCCACAATTCCATAAACATTACATTACAAAAAGAGTATCCTTAACATAAGTTGTACATGAGAAACATAAATTATATAATGTTAGATGTTAACATTTTGCATGGACACAACTACATAGCTACTCTAAAACATGAGGATACGCCTTCTTCATCTCTTCTTCGGCTTCCCATGTGGCCTCTTTGACCTGTTCCTTTTGCCATAACACTTTCACGAAGGAAATCTATTTATTTCTCAGCATGCAGAATTGCCTATCAAGAATGGTAACTGGAATCTATTCATATATCAATTCCTCATTAACCTTTATAGTCTCCATTGGAACCATAAGCGACAGATCTCCAACCAACTTCTTCAACATGGATACATGAAACAACGGGTGCACTAAAGACATCTCTAAAGGTAGTTCTAGCCTGTAAGCCACCTGACCAATCCTCTGAATGATTCTGTAAGGTCATACATAACTTGGAATCCCATTATACCCTTCATGGGGGAAACCTTCTAGAATACCCAATCATCCTCTTGGAACACCAATTTTCTACGACGTACATCCCGATAGGACTTCTGACACCTTTGGGCAGTTTTCAACAATTCCTTAGAGATCTTAACCTTCTCCATCTCTTGATGCATGTGTTCGGTCCGTATCAACTCCGCTTCCCCATTCTCGAGCCACCCAATAGGAGATATACATCTCCTGCCATATAGAGCCTCGAACGGCGCCATCTGAATGCAATCATGATAACTGTTGTTGTAGTCAAATTCTATGAGTGGCAAGTGATCATCCCAGCTACCCTTAAAGTCGAGAACACAAGCGCGCAACATACCCTCGAGTGTCTGGATGGTTCCCTCTGCATGCCCGACGGTCTGTCGATGGAAAGTTATATTAAGATTCACTTGAGTACCCAAACCTTGCCGAAGGTTCCTCCAAAGGTTAGCTGTGAAATGTGCCCCTCGATCGGAGATAATAGAAACTGGAGTGCCATGCAACCTGACTATTTCCTTCATATACAACTAAGCATACTATTTTGAAGTGTTGGTAGCCTTAACAAGTAAGAAGTGTGCTGATTTGGTGAGTCGGTCCACAATCACCAAAATCTAGTCAAACTTGTGAGGCGTGCGAGGTAGTCCAATCAAAAATTCCATATTGATCATCTCCAATTTCCACATCAGAATTTCTATGTTGTGTGCCAACCCACCAAAGTTTTGATGTTCGGCCTTTACTTGTTGACAATGTGGACATCTTGCCACAAAGTCTGCTACATTCCTCTTCATATTGTTCCACTTGTAGACTTCCTTAAGATCATGGTACATCTTTGTATAGCCTGGATGTACGGAATACCTAGAAGTGTGAGCCTCTATCATGATTCGAACGTCCCCCGGTCCTTCGTGAATTTCACATAAGATATAATCGGTGTCTCCGAATCCCAAACATATTGCTAGTGGACCATCGAGCATCCTCCTATATAGCGTTCCGTCTTCGGACCAGGTGAACTGTTCTACCTTTGTGCGCATAGCCCTCGATTATTTTGGATCTGATGGAAGCTTCCCGTTCTTGAAGTACTCTATGTATTTGTTTCTCCAATCCCAGGTTAAACTCATGGAGTTTATCTCGGCGTGGCCTTTTTCGATTACCAATTTTAGGAGTTGTACGACAGTCCCAGAGTTGAGTTCATCATCTTCAACAATGAACACAAGTTTTCAAGAGCGCCGGCCTCACTGTTCTAATCCCAAAGTACATGTTGCAAAGTCCATTCCTTAAATCGATGTAGAGTCACTTATAATTTATCCAAGTACCTCTGCATTCGATCTTCTCAAACTTCACAAGTCCCGTTGATTTGATTTATCACAAGAAGGGAATCATATTTAGCCTCTATGACCTCGGCTCCCAAATATTTGGCTAGTTCAAGACCTACAATCACGGCCTCATACTCGGCCTCATTGTTAGTCAATTTTGTAGTTAAAATACACTGTCTAACTACATTACCTTTGGGTGATTTTAGTACAATGCCCAGTCCGGACCCATTTGCGTTCGATGCACCGTCCGTAAAGAGGGTCCAGATTCTGGAAGTGGTATCCGATTTTATTAGTAATTCCTTTTCAATCTTCTGTATGAAGGCCGTCGTAAAGTCATCCACGAAGTATGCTAAACTTTGAGATTTAATAGCTGTTCGAGGTCAATACTCCATGTCATACCCGCCGATATTTATGGCCCATTTGGCCAGTCGACCTGAAAGCTTAGGTTTGTGTAAAATATTTTGTAGAGGGTAAATTGTTACAACATGTATCGGATGGCACTGGAAATATGGTTTTAATTTCCTAGAGGCACTTATTAAAGCAAGAGCTAATTTTTCTAAGTGTGGATATGTAGTTTCGGCCTCGCCTAAAGTTTGACTGACATAATAAATAGGGAATTGCGTACCTCATTCTTCTCAAACTAGGAATTCACTTACCGCTATCTCCGAGATAGCTAGATATAGGTAGAGTTGTTCGTCTACCTTCGGCGTATGAAGCAATGGAGGGCTCGATAAATACCGTTTTAGCTCTTCCAAAGCATGCTGACATTCAAGAGTCCATGCAAAATTGCTTTTCTTTTTAAGTAGAGAGAAAAATCGGTGGCTCCTATCCGAGGATCTCGAAATGAATCTTCCCAGGGCAGCTATCAGTCCTATTAGCCTCTATACTGCCTTTACATTATCTACCACTGTGATATCCTCGATAGCTTTGATTTTATCGGGGTTAATCTCAATTCCTTGATTGGACACCATGAAACCGAGAAACTTGCCCGAGCCAACCCCGAATGCATATTTTTCGGGATTGTACTTCCTTTGTGTATCGAAAGTTTCCTGCAAATGCTTTAAATTGTCCTCTGCTCGTATGGATTTAACTAACATGTCATCAATATAAATTTCCATTGATTTACCTGTTTGTTTTTCGAACATTAGGTTTACTAGGCGTTGATAAGTTACACCAGCATCTTTTAGACCGAATGGCATGACATTATAACAGTAAGTCCCATACTTAGTGATAAAAGAGGTCTTTTCCTGATCCTCCGGGTTCATCTGTATTTGGTTATACCCGGAATAGGCATCGAGCAAACTGAGAGTCTCGTGGTTGGCCGTGGCATCGATCATACGATCGATATTAGGCAAAGGAAAAGAATCCTTAGGGCATGCTTTATTCAGCTCATTATAATCTATACACATTCTAAGTTTGTTCCCCTTTTTAGGGACTACCACCATATTTTCTAGTCATTCGGGGTATTTTACTTCCCGAATGGACCCTATTTTAAGAAGTTTGGTTACGTCATCTTTGGTGAAGGCATGTTTGACCTCGGACTGTGGCCTTCTCTTTTGATTTACCGGATGGAAATTTGGGTGCAAGCTTAGCCTATGAGTGGTGATTCCTGGTGGGATCCCTGTCATATAAAGATGGGACCAAGAGAAACAATTCATATTAGCTATAATGAATGGAATAAAATTTTTCCTAAGCTCGGGGTCTAACCTAGTGCCCAGGTATACCTTTCGTTTGGGCAGATGTTCGACTAGCACGACTTGCTCCAGTTCTTCGACCGTTGATTGGGTAGCATCAAAATCATCGGGGACCATGAAAGATCGTGGGATCCCATGTTCAACATCTTCGTCAGTCTTCTGATTCTCTAGTTGGGCCGAAGATGATGTTTGTGATTGCTATTTGGTATCATGTTCCCCTTTCGATTCTTATTCTTTTATCGATGATAGTGAAGATATCGGATTTACTTCCTTGACGGCAAACATTTCTCTTACGACCGGTTGTTCTCCCAAAACTATTTTGACTCCCTCTAATGTTGGGAAATTTAGAACCTGGTGGAGGGTCGAAGGTACAACTCTCATATTGTGGATCCACGGTCTTCAAAAAAGGGTGTTTTACCTTATATCACCTTCGATTATGTGAAACTTCATTTCTTGGACGGTTCCGGCCACGTTTATTGGTAGAATTATCTCGCCTTTGGTAGTTTCATATTCCATATGGAATCCGTTTAGAACCAAGGTTGCGGGCACAATCTGGTCCTGTAGACCGAGCTGCTCTACAACCTTCGATCTAATGATGTTGGCCGAGCTACCTAGATCAATTAACAATGCTTAACTTGAGTTTTATTCATAAGTACAAATATTACCAGTGCACCATTGTAAGGTTGTATGACTCTTTCTGAATCTTCATCATTAAAGGACAGGGTTCCTATAGGTGCGTAATCCTTAGTTCGAGATCGCTTTTCTCTCATAACCTACATCTTAGTACGTTTAAGCACCATCCCCTGAGGGGTATTGATCCTACTGATGATCATGTGGATGATGTGTTGTGGCTCTTCCTGTTTGCTTTGCCTACTAAAATCCCTATTTTTGAAATGGTTTTTGGCCCTGTCGCTTAAAAATTCTCGAAGGTGCCCTTTATTGAATAACCGGGCTACCTCCTCTCTTAGTTGCCCGCAATCTTCCATTCTGTGGCCATGAGTGCCATGATATTCGCACATTTGATTGGGATTCCTCTGGGTAGGATCGGTCTGCATAGGTTGAGGCCCTTTAGTATCTTTGATGCGCCCGATAGCCGACACGATGGAGGATGCATCGATGATGAAGTTATACTCCGATAACCGTGGTGTTTTCTTAGGTCCGGTATGTCTATCGAACCCATTTTCGTTCATCATCCCCCGAGACCCTTGGCCTCGGTTACTTCTTTTATTACCTTTTATGAGGTTACATCTTGGTTCGTTCCCCTCATGTTCTCCACTGTATGGTTGGTATCGATCCCTGATCGCTCTCGATTGATGTCCCTTTTAACAATGGACCCAAAACCCAACTGATCATATTTGACTCTAATCTTCGATTGATACTGATTGTGGAAATCGGCCCAAGTAATAGTTGGGTATTCGATCAGGTTAGGCTTCAACCACTATGAAGCCGTCGAACTTCGTTCGTTTAGACCTTGAGTGAAAGCCTGAACAGCCCAATCGTCTATGACTGGTGGTAGATCCATTCGTTCCATTTTGAAACGAGATATGAATTCTCTTAGCATATCGTTATCTTTTTGTCTCATCTTGAACAGGTCCGACTTCCTGGTCTTGAACTTTATGGCCCCTGCATGTGCTTTTACGAAAGAATCTACAAGTATAGCAAAAGAATCGATAGAGTTAGGCAGTACATTTTAATACCATATCATTGATCCCTTTGAAAGGGTTTCACCGAATGTTTTCAATAAAACAGATTCGATTTCGTCGTCCTCTAGATCATTCCCTTTAATGGAACATGTGTAAGAGGTGACGTGTTCGTTGGGATTAGTCGTCCCATTATATTTAGGAATCTCGGGCATGCGAAATATTTTGGGGATCGGTTTTGGAGCTTCACTCGGGGGAAAGGACTTTTGCACGAATTATTTGGAATCCAACCCTTTCAACATTGGTGGTGCCCCCGGGATATGATCGACCGTGGAGTTATACATTTCCACTTTTTTGTCGTTTGCTTTGATCCTCTTTTCTCCTGACTCTATTCATTTTGTCAGTTCCTCGAGTATCTTAGCAATTTCGGGGTTAGTCCCCGATTCTTGCTCATTTCACCTTACTATAGCTGGCTCCGTTCTGGGGGTGACCTCTCGGGTTAGACTGGGCTCCGGCCTACTCGGTGCCTGAGTTTGACTCTGCAACTAAGCTATCGCTATCTGTTGAGCTTGCAACATTTTGAAAATCATACGCAAGCTGATTCCGTTTTCCTCAACGCTTTGGGTATTTCGAGCTGCATATCGAGTTCCACCATGAATGCTATTTTTAGGGTCGGAACGTTGGTTTGCATCGATGGCCACATGCGAATTAAAGTCTATTGGCCCTTCAATCCGAGCTCCAACGACATTGACGAGGGGCCTTTCGCTTCCAGGCATCAAGTTGTTGTTCTCATCTTGAAGGCCAACTTCGTTGTTGATATGTAGGGCCATTAATTGACAGTTCGTCATTGCTAACATGAAATCAAAGACACTTTCACAAGCAAATGTAAAATGGTGTGTTTTGCAGAGATTTATACCAAATAATCACAGTTATCCTTAGCCCCATGGTGGGCGCCAAACTATTTACCAGAAAAACGGATAGAGTTGAATTTGTACATAGTTCTAAGGATACGTGGTATAACTTGGCACAAATCTTAAAGTAAGTAGAAATATATCGAATATTGATTGTAAATAATGAAATACAAACTAAATTGAATAGAAAGCCATTTTATGAATAAGCAAGATGAATCAATGTATGAAGCTCACAAGAGGATAATCTCTACTGTATTTCACTGTGAATATCAATAGTATCTGAGTTTCAGAGTGTATGAATGCCTTAATGGTTGGATTCCTTACAGAAATAATAGCCATCCCTCTTATAGTATAGGGATCCTACTTTAGATATAATTAAAAATACATAGTGGGGAACCCATGATAGATTAGCTTTTCCAAATTCCCATCGTGATTCTCTCCCTTAGTGCAGCGGTAACGGCTCTTGTCTCCTGGCTCGATCTTGATCGGACTTGGTATTGGTCGATCTCTAGATTTAGAGCTCGATATTGACTTAAGCTCGATATTGATGTGGGGCCCGGTATTGACTTGGGGCCCAGTATTGATTTGGGCTTGGTATTGTTCGGTCTCTGGCTCTTAGGCTCGATAACACCGCTTCGCATCATAGTTTGATTTGGACTTGAGCTCGATAATGACTTTGAGCTCGTTGTTTTATCATTCCTAGAAATTTGAGCTCGGTAACATGGCTTCGGATCTCACCTCGATATTATGAAGATGACCTTCGGTCCATTATGTTCCAATCACGACTAATCATATGAAGGTCGAAAACCGGTTTTGACCGTATACAATATTGATGTGATAAAATTATTTTTCTTAATTGGGATGAGATGATTGATAGAAAAGGATGATGTCGATCCACACGACATTTTGGTAAGATGACCTAGACGATCGGGTCGTGATCGGACACCATGCTGCACACATGGTAGTAATTGTGCTGGAAATTATAATTGAAATTGTGATTGTGGTTGAT
Organism: Nicotiana otophora; assembly: GCA_000715115.1. Lineage (NCBI taxonomy): Eukaryota > Viridiplantae > Streptophyta > Magnoliopsida > Solanales > Solanaceae > Nicotiana > Nicotiana otophora. The sequence continues at coordinate 14,849 of AWOL01S0041505.1, read as the reverse complement.
GTCTCTAATAAGATGGCCTAGCCGATCGGTCGTGATTGGAATCCATGCTAAAAGTACGGTCATATTGGTATTGCGAGTTATTATAGATGTCTCTAATGAGATGGCGTAGCCGATCGGGTCGTGATCGGACTCCGTGCTAAATGTACGGTGGTATTGGTATTGTCAACACTAATATTGTGAACATTGGTATATAGGTGATAAAGATCTCCGAAACAAAAATAAAATTATCATCATATTTTGATTATCACTTAACAGTGTTATCTTCATATTTTCGGAATTATTATGTTTTAACTTGGCATTTGAATATCATTGGTTATTGATTGTTGTTTCCACGATTTTCCATTTCTTACATTGACATTCTAATTTGAAAGAGTACAGTTAGCTTGACATACTAGTAATATTCCATATGTACTAACGTGTACTTGTACTAGCCACGGATGATCATAGGACCTTAATTACATTATTATGTATAGGAGCTAAAACTCACCTCATAATGTTCACACATTGGTTCATTTCATTGGCACTATTAGCCACATATGTAATTCTCATTCTGGGCATGATGGCCACATTTAGTGTTCCATACTCACCCTTTTCACTTTTAAATATCATCATCATTATCAACAACAACAAGGCATTATAGATCAATGTTGTTAGTACACATGTGCGAAATTAAGAGTCTTAGGCACATAGAGGTTTTTCACAAAATTTGGCATAGTATCCTTCATTTGAACTTGACTTGAAGTCGCAATATTATTAACGCACAACCCATACTTTGAATGTAATCTCAAATGACAACATAACACGATAAAGGCATTTTGGGATACCCTTTCATAATGAACAATTCAGGACGTATATAGATTACATGGGATTCAATTATAGGAGAAAGGTTTAGCCATCATACCTCAATCGAGCTTCCTTAAACTCTAAAATGTTCCGGAATTCTTAGCAACTTCAATCTATTGTAGAAATATAACAAATTGAACCAAAATTAGGAAGATGCTCATGGTTCTAGCTCATTTGAGCATTTTATCAAACACTAGGTGTGCATTAAGGTTTCAAGGTCCTTTTATGGAGGATTCCATCAACCCACAACCTATTCTTTACCATTTTTAGTTCAACAATCTTCCTACAACATTTGATAACACATGCATGTAAAATAAACAACTCTCATGCCCAAAAATTATCTTGCTAATTACCCATTTCTAGGGAAAATTCGAAATTGAGGGTTAGGGTGTAGAATCTTACCTCTAGGATGAAGACCTAGTGAGTTTTCCTTCTTAATCTTACAAAACGTGAGCAAGAATTGAAGAACAATTATTGAAGAAAACCTTCTCACTCTAGGGCACTCTCTCTCACTCTAAAAATATCAGGTTTTAGGTCAAAAATGACCTAACCCATCTCTCTACCTGAGCTTGGGGTTATTTAATGGGTTCCTACGTGCGCGTACATGCACCTGGGCAAGTTGCCATGCATTTGGCCACGCACCTGAGGCAGAAACTCTCAAATATGTGCGGCTGCGCATCTGGCCGCACATATGACGCAGGTCCAGTACAAAGGCCATAACGCTCGGTAGAAAAATCCAATTGATAATCTTTTTTCTGCGTTGCAAACTAGACTCAAAGGGTTTAATGTTATAAATAGATCACCACCTAAGTCATTAAATTGACGGAGTTATATTCATTTGAAGTTGGGTCTTGTGCCAATTGAAACATCCTTTCCACTTAATGTATTCAACTTGTTCCACACAAGTTCTTTCCATTCACAAAATTCGTTAGTATGTTCCAACACACCTTAACATACATTATCAATTCGAAACTATGTAGCTCTAACTCATATGTCTCCTTTAATACTCAATTACGTTATTCCCAAATACCGTTGGCGCACTTTAAAATCCTAAATCATTAGAAAAGTTTTACGGGGCCTTACATTCTACCCCACTTAGGATCATTCTTCCTCGAATGAGGAGTAGAGTCTGCCCCAAACACTTAACATAACTCGACTCTTCTTTCAAACATTTCAATCCCCCAAATTTGACTAACTCCAAAACTTTTCAGAATTTTTGGCAGAGTCTCCCCTGTAATTGGTCCTAACCACCTGCAAAGAATAACCAAAACCACCCTAACAACATATCCATAACTCAACAAAGCATCACAGACATGAGTTGCACATAGTTTGATCATAACATATAACAAGTAGCCTTTTACCTCACAACCATTTGGTTATACAAGCATTTGAGAATACTTCCTTTACTTTGACATAGGCAGATCTCAATTTGCGGACTTATCTAATAGGGATGACAAATACATACCCCTCATAATCCAATTATCCATTAAATTCACATTCACTAGCTTTCTCCGGAATGATACACAGAGGATGTATAGTTACCTTCATAGACGGAGACACGTTATACACCGGGTACACGGAGGACAATAACAGGGGAAACATCATACTCATAGTTTGGCCTATTTCCTTCAAGATTTCATAAGGCCTAATGTTACTATACATACTTTACCTTCCTTAACAATTCACATAGCATCCTCATGGAGAAAATATTGAGAATAACCCATTCACTTTTTTCAACTCCAAATCTCTACGCCGAATACCCAAACTAAACCTTTGGCGGCCTCCAACAATTAGTCTAAGATGTGCTAGCTTGAATATGACCATAAAATTTCCTATCCAATATATTTGATCACAGGATGGAGCTTCTTCTTTGACATGTTTTAACCTTCAACCCCCAGAGGGTACTATAAATAGGAACAACGAGGTCTGAGATTCGGTTGGAATTTTTTACGAATCTGTCAACGTGTTAAGTAGGGCATTTCAGGAGGTTATATCCTAAGAGCATGAAGGTTACTGCCAATAGTGCTGGCATAGTTAATCATTGTGACGACATCATTGATTCGACAAAAGAGGCATAGATTTTCCTAGTAGGCATTGATAATGTAAGGACCATGTTCATGATTATGAGAATTAAAAGAAATGAGTCATTTTAGACATGTGACATATGGGAGGCATGGTCGGGAGGATAAAGACATTAGCGTCAGTTGTTCTTCGAAGACTAAGAGTCATAAAATGGCATCAACAATTGTTTCATTCCATATGTGCCTTGATCGACAATAGTAGGCCTCAAAGAGAAATAGACAAGTATGTATTTTGAAACCCATATAACATATTATATTATACACTTATGAGTTTCACAGACCATCCATAGTGTTTAGTCATACCGTACACTTATACTTCTCATAAACAATGAACCTATGCATTTCAAAGACCGTCCATAAGATTTCGTAACACAATATACCTATGCGATTCATAGACCGTCCACATGATTTCATATCACAATATACTTATGCGTTTCATATACCATCCACATGATTTCATAACACAATATACCGATGCGTTTCACCGTCCACAGGATTTCATAACATAATATACCTATGTATTTCATAGACCGTCCACATGATTTCATAACACAATATTCCTATGAGTTTCATAGACCGTCAATTGGATTTCATAACACAATATTCCTATGTATTTCATAGACCGTCTATAGGGTTTAATAACATAATATACTTATGCGTTTCATAGACTGTCCACAGGATTTCATAACACAATATACCAATGCATTTCATAGATTGTCCATAGGGTTTCATAACACAATATACCTATACGTTTCATAGACCATCCACTAGATTTCATAACACAATATACCTATGTATTTCATAGACCGTCCATAGGGTTTCATAACACAATATTCCTATTCCATAGGGTTCATTCATTATTCTCGTTTTGGCAGATGACCACAATTTATGTTCATACTATCGCTTACTTGTACTAGCCACGGATGATCATAGGACCTTAATTACATTATTATGTATAGGATCTAAAACTCACCTCATAATGTTCACTCATTCGTTCATTTCATTGGCACTACTGGCCACATATGTAATTCTTATTCTGGACACGTTGGCCACATTTAGTGTTCCATACTCACCCTTTTCACTTTTAAACATCATCATCATTATCAACAACAACAAGGCATTATAAATCAATGTTTTTAGTACATATGTGAGAAATTAAGAGTCTTAGGCACATAGAGGTTTTTCACAAAATTTGGCATAATATCCTTCATTTGAACTTGACTTGAAGTCGCAATATTATTAACGCACAACCCATACTTTGAATGTAATCTCAAATGACAACATAACACGATAAAGGCATTCCGGGATACCCATTGAACATATATCTTTCCACACAAGCTTATTCGGAATAGCCACTTTCATAATGAACAATTCGGGACGTATATAGATTACATGGATAACAAGGGATTCAATTATAGGAGAAAGGTTTAGCCTACATACCTCAATCGAGCTTCCTTAAACTCTAAAATGTTCCGGAATTCTTAGCAACTTCAATCTATTGTAGAAATATAACAAATTGAACCAAAATTAGGAAGATGCTCATGGTTCTAGCTCATTTGATCATTTTATCAAACATTTGGTGTGCATTAAGGTTTCAAGGTCCTTTTATGGAAGATTCCATCAACCCACAACCCACTCTTTACCATTTTTAGTTCAACAATCTTCCTACAACATTTGATAACACATGCATGTACAATAAACAACTCTCATGCCCAAAAATTATCTTGCTAATTACCTATTTCTAGGGAAAATTTGCAATTGAGGGTTAGGGTGTAGAATCTTACCTCTAAGATGAAGACCTAGTGAGTTTTCCTTCTTAATCATACAAAACTTGAGCAAGAATTGAAGAACAATTATTGAAGAACACCTTCTCACTCTAGGGCACTCTCTCTCACTCTAAACATATCAAGTTTTAGGTCAAAACTGACTTAAGCCCTCTCTCTACCCGGGCTTGGGGTTATTTAATGGGTTCCTATGTGCGCGGCAGCGCACCTGGGCAAGTGGCCGTGCACATGAGGCAGAAACCCTCAAATATGCGCGGCCGCGCATCTGGGCGCGCATATGATACGGGTCCAGTAAAATGGCCATAACCTTCTGTAGAACTATCCAAATGACAAACAGTTTGCTGCGTTGGAAACTAGACTCAAAGAAATTTAATGTAAAAGGTAAATCACCACCTAAGTCATTATATTGAGGATTTGTATTAATTTGAGGTTGGGTCTTCTTCCAATTGAAATATCCTTTCCACTTAATGTATCCAACTTGTTCCACACAAGTTCTTGTCATTCACAAAACTCCTTAGTATGTTCCAACACACCTTAAACATACATTATCAATTCACAATTATGTGGCTCTATCCCATAGGACTCCTTTAATACTCAAATACGTAATTCCCAAATACCGTTGGCGCACCTTAAAATCTTAAATCATTAAAAAGATTTATGGGGCCTTAAAGAGTCATCTACACAAAAGTCAAACTTCAGCCAACTCTTCCAACTTTAAGACTATGTGTTCCAATTCACTCTGAAACACACCTGAAACCAAACCAATAACCTCGATAAGTCACATAACCACAATTGAACATAGCGGAGAAATAAATAGGGGAATGGGGCTAAAATATTCAAAATGACCGGCCGGGTCATTACCGGAAGTATCCCGTATTTGTGAACTTTGTATTTACCATTCAGTTATGGATTGTATTACGTATCCATATATTCTCTCACAATTTTACTTCCTATGCTTCATGCATGTCTACTTTCATTAGACATGATTTATTGGACCACTACTAAGTGTCGATGTCGACCCCTTGTCACTACTTCTTCGGGGTTAGACTAGATACTTACTAGGTACGTGTTGATTTACGTACTCATGCTACACTTCTGCACTAATTGTGCGGGTATTGAGATAGGTACTTTTGGGGGTCATTTGGGCGCGTAGGTGGAGTTGTTGAGGAGACTTTGTGGTGAGCTGCTTTCTATGAACGATCTGCAGCACACAAAGTCCCTGATCTATCCATTTATTGTATTCTGTCTACTTCCAATTCCAGATAGCTGTTGTAGTAGTATTGTATATTCTGGTAGATACTCATGCACTTGTGACATCGGGTTTTGGATGTTTTACTTTTTGCTCTTAATTGTATCCCGCTATGATTTTCTGGTTTATATTTTAACCTTATTCGAACATTGAAAATAAAAATATTTATATTATCTTTAAAACGAACGTTATCCACTCCTTATTTCTTTAATTATTTCGAATAGCATGTTGGATTAACTATCAATGTGATGATTTAATTGTTGGCTTGCCTTACGACGACGGTAGGCGCCATAACAGTATTTTGGATTAACTATCAATGTGATGATTTATTCTCATGTACTTTGTACGTTTGTTCAATTTCTCAAACCACTAGTTTCCCTTGAATTCTCAAAGCTAATTCGTACCGAACCACATATGTTTTATGTACAACTTTTTAATGGTAAGACAGGGGAGTCTATTCATTTAGATGATGCTAGAGGTATTAATTAATATTATATTTATGGTTTTGAAGCATAAAATTTAACTAACAATACACAAGTTTTTTCGTTGTAAATATATCAATTATATATAATAATACATGGCAGAATTAATCAGATCGTCAAGGAATATTTAGTTACTCCGTAAAGATTGATTTTCTATTCTAAATTTAAGAAATTATTCTCTTATAATTTTAAGACATTATCTATATTGCATATTTTTATTTTTGATTTAATATTGCGCGAAACATGGATAAAAGCTTTTAGTATATAGGAAAGAGGGCACTAGGAAAGTGAGTTGTCATTTCTCTTAAGTCAAACATATAGTATTTATCTTTTTTTTCTCCTTTTATTGGGTATTCGTTATTTTTTATTTAATATATTATTTGAAAAATTCTTTCTTCATAACTCACACCTCTTTATCTTTGTAACCTATATTTTAATAATCTCAATAATTATCATGCCTCTCATACGTAAGTTTAATATGTAAGCTTATGACAATTTATGGTAGTGTTCCCTTATATGGACCTATATCATATATCCAGGCTAACATGAAAGGGTTAAGCAAAGAAAGTATAGGTTTGGAAGGAGGCTCGATCAGTCCAAAGCTCATCTGAACCAATAAGGTCGGGCATCAATTGTCGTGCCCTGTTTTCTCTCGTAAAATACGGGTTTCGACGTGTGACAACTCTTTTAAAGTAGGTATTAAAAGAGGAGATAACTCTGTTCGACTAGTCTACGTCACCAAAGATCGGGTAAGAGCTCAAGTTACCTCAAAGAGAAGGTGTTAGGCACTCCTCGAGGTCCACAATTGTGGGTCCCGGCTGAACTTAAGATTATATGGATTATGATTAAGCTAGGTGATCAAATAAACAAAGGAGTTCAGAAGTCACAGAACTTTATTACAACATGATTAATACAGATCTTAGTGCGTATAGGGATACAACTATTTAGATCGAGTAACAGCATATAAAGAGGAGAGGGTGGGTCTATGTTTTTTAGCCTAAAGGATCACCCCGTGCAACATAAATAATATTCGTAACTCCCTTAAGATGGGGTGTTACTCATATTATTCAGCGGGCACAGACTATCATCTCCTGCTACCCAATTACTATGTTAAAGTTCTTACCTAAAAGCGTTCTAATTCAATTATAGGTCGTACCCTATGCGTGCATTACCCGTCGTATACCTATGGTCCAGGAGGTATTGGACCTCTATTTAGGGTGGTTCTAGACTTAAACTTAGGCTGCTCAAAATGATAAAACTAGGCGACATACAAAACATATTGGACTTCAAATATGGGCAGTCAAGGGTCAAGTTTGCCCCCACACTTAAGCAATAAATGCACGCAAACACATATGCCGATCAGGAATCTGCAGAATCCTATAGACATGCTTTCTAGGCGATCAATGTATGCAAGTGATTTCAGATGCATGATATAGCTTATAGACATAATCCTGCGGGTATCATAAGCTAATTGTTGAGAGTTTTAAGTTGCCAATCCTATATGTGCAATGCCTAAGTGATCTACGTAGTTGGGTACAACATAATCTGCTAGAGAAAGAGTCCCATAATTATTCATATGACGTGCATGAAGTATTGTTTGAATGGTCTAGCATTAACCAATTATAGCAAGCAATTATTTCCTATATGCAGGATCTCTAACGCATAGTACTTTAGAGCTTGTTTTATTTATACTTAGTCTTATGAACAAGATTTCTAGTGAAAAATGTGATACAATAGCAAATGAAATGATCAAAATCCTGTAGGCATGATTTCTAGTGAGTGACTGAAGTGTATTGAAGGAAAGTTCATTTTTATTCCTATAGGCAGGTTTCTAATATATTTGAAAGTAACCATGCAAGTTGAAGGGGTGCTTGCTCCCTATAAGCATGCTGTCTATAAACACGTAACAGTAGACATAGCATTTGAACTCATGATTAGTAATAAATAAGTAATGTGTGTGCGCTCCCCTAATGTCATGATCCCTACAATGCTCATGTAATCGAACAACACATATAGCAAACATATTACCAAGTCCTATAGGCATGTTATCTACCCATTGCATGTAAATATTAAAATCTACCCCATTCCCTTTTACTAACAACCCCAATCGCTTATACAAAGATTATTACAGGCCCAACAATGAGTAAAAGTAACAATATTACATAACACTAACAATAGGCCCACAGCAGGCCCAAATAAAATAACTAAATACCCAGCTTTACTGGGCCTTCAATATCTCTCACATAGCATACTTAGGCCTTCAACCAAGAGCCACATTCAATACATGACCAGGGATCCATAGAGGAGTCCATAACAATTCAATGAGCCACAGCATAAGTGTTGCACCACTTGCAACAACCAATATAGATATACAGTACATGACAGTAAGTAGAGTACTAGGGGATGTTTTGGAGGTTGAGAGAATGACTAGAACCAAGCCCTTGTGTGTCAAAGTTCACAAGGGCCTCAATGGACCCCGAGCAGTGCTCACACTAGGGAGGTCAGTAGTAAGAGCCTTGGTAGCGTTGGCTTTCAGCCAGCTAAGAATGAGAGGTTTAAAGATAGCACAGATAACAAATGAGGGAGAGTGTACACTGGTTGAGGGATAGGAATTGAGGGAATACACATATAACTTAAAGTAGACATAGAAAGGATGAGAACACAAAGCAATTGATCAAACAGGTCACAAGACTTAGAAGTAGGTTCAGCAAGACTTAAAAGCAGTTTCAACACTTAGCAAAATAACACATAGGCAGTCATATATTGAACGAGGTAAGGGAGAAACAAGTTTGCCGGATTAAGAAAGATTATCATACACAAGTGCATAATACTAAACAAGTTTAAGTAGAGTATTAACTTAAAGTATTATAACCTAAGGGACCAAATCATGTTAAGTATCCATCACAATATCAAAAGACAGACATGTTAACTTACATCATGAAGCAAAACAATATCAAACATGATAAGGAAACACAAGTTGAGATAGCTACTCTAATGGTTCAAATATTCACTAAAGGACATGAGATTCAGCAAACAAGGACATGACAAAGTGTCAAAACTAGCATGGGAACGGATCATAGTTAACAGTGAACATATTACTGATGCGAGTTAGTCATTACAGGAATGCAGAACAGAGTAGAAAAAACAAACTCATGTCAAACATTAAGTATAAACATTCAGGTATCAACACATTAAGCGTAAGAGGGTCTAAATTATTCAGGTGAAGCATATTCAAATAACATATTTAAAAACTAGCAGCCTTATTTAAAATCAAATGCTAATGAGGTCCAAACGAGTGTAAACACTCACAAGGCTGCACACAGATGTATCCCAAAACACATTAGGTCACAAATATCAGAGGTAAGAATATGCAAAATGTGAACAGAGAAGAACGAAATTGTAAAAGCCAAAAGACTTACCAGTTATCAGTTGACAAAAATAGACAACAAGAAAGAACCAACTCCACAATACTTTGAATATAAATCAAAGAGCAAGAACCCAGAATCTTAATGCGTCAGAGTTTCCAAGGGCTTCGAATAAACCCGGGGCAGTGCTCACACTAAACAAAGTTAAAAAATCGAAATTCGGTAGCCTTGGTTTTCAGCCGGCCAATAATCAGAGTATAGAACAAGAGAATAAGAGAACAATAGAGTAATAGCTTCGATTTTTAGTGAAGCTAGGTGATTAAAAGTCTCCCTTAAAGGGGAATGTGGAGGGGTTTATATAGTAGTAGGATTTGAACGAAAAAACATGGAAAATAGTCAATCAATCGCAAATAAGGAAATAAACTATCACATGCAATCACTAATATAACCATTTAAGGTAAAATCGAATTTCAAACCCCAATCGAAATAGTACTCAGGGTAAATTGTTCACAGACTCTAATCACAACGTAATCAACGAGGATATGCCACAAACAAGAAGAAATGTACTCTTTTTGGGTGTATAGAACCACAATGGCATCCAGAACCATAGAATCGGAGCCAAATCTGTGAGAATCGAACTTGCCATAAGTATGAAGGTAATAAAGTTACCGTAAGTGAATGATAATAGTAGAAAAGGTAAGTAGGATCCGCATCTAATGCGTATGAGAAAGGGAAAAGGGTGTCTTTTGGGCTGGTTAGGGTTTGGTCTCAGAAGGAGAAGAGAGAAGGTGAGGGCGGTTGTGGAGAGATGAGTGAGGTCTTAGGGTTTAGGTGAGTATAATAAAAAATGGGGGAAGGGTTGTGGGTCGTTCATCATTTAAGTTCATCGGCCATGATTAGAGGAGAAGCGGGGCAGGTCAAATTAACGGGTATCGACCGGGTTAAGGTTAAGGGGTTGTTTGGATTGGGCTACTAAAGAGGAGAGTGAGTGGGCTGAGTGTTTGGGCCAAAATTGGTCCGAAAATTAACCTGAAATTGGGCCAGCTTTTAAATAAGAGATTAAAGGAAAATAATTTTAAAAGATAGTTAAACAAAAATATAAAAAATGCTACTTATGCAATTTAATAATTTAAAACAATAGTATAAGATTATAAAAAATGTAAAAAATTATTTTGACCTTGAATAAAATGACAAATGCAATAAATTGCAAAATATAAGCTATTATTACAAGATTGTGTAAATAGCCTAAAAGTACTAATATAATTATATGAAATGAAGTAAAATATTTAAACAATATGCAAATAATAATATGGATGATTACGTCATCACAAGAAATAATTTAAAGAAATAATTGGTGAATATTCGGGTAAATTAAATGCAAGAAAATTAATTTTAAAACTCTACAAATTATGAAAAATTATAAAAATGCTCATATAGATCTTGTAAAAAATATAGTGATGGAAAATGATATTTTGAAAGAATACATGCTATTTGAAAAATATGAGGGCAAAATGTGGTATCAAAAACAATTCTTCCAAGGGAGAAGCTACTCTCCATTGTTTTTGGCTTCGATAAATTCAATACAGCCTTAGATGCTTGGCATCATTATGTAACAATCTGACTGGTGGTTGCGAGCATTTGTATTCAGTTCGGTGGTTTGACGTCATGAGTAGCTTCATATGGTGTATTATGAGTTATGTCTATTGTCGGTTTAGGTTTTCGGGTGGTTCTGGAATGATTTGGAAGAATGATTCTCAACTAGGAAGCTTTAAGTTAGAAGAGTTGACCAAGTTTGAATTTTGTGTATCTGACCTTGGATTGGAGTTTTTATGGTTCCAGTAGGTCTGGATGTGATTTGGACTTGGACGTATGCCCGGGTTTGCATTTAGATGTTTCTTAAAGGTTTAAAAGTTCACAAGTTTGACCGGGAGGTGACTTCGATTTTATCGGATTCAGATTATTGCTGTAATAGTTGGAATATGTTTGTTATGTCATTTTGACTGGTGTGAAATGTTCGGTCAGATTCTGGATTGGTTCGGTTTGAATCGGACGCTTGGTTCGAAATGTTAAGTTTATGAACTTAAGAGATTGATCTTGATCAATGATTCCTGATTTTCATGTTATTTTGTGTTATGGGAGGTCTCGAGTAGGTCCTTGTTATATTTTGGGACTTGTTGGTATGTTCGGATGGGGTCCCGAGGGGCTAGGGTGTGTTTCGAATTGATTTCGAACCATTTCAGAGGTGGTATGAGCTGTTGGTTTATCTTATGTTTCTTATGCTTCGGTTGAGCTTCACGATCGCGGGAGCACATATGCGAGAGTGATGGGTATATTGTCAGTTGGGTTCGTTGTTCATCACATTCCCGAGTGAGCCATCACGTTCGCGGATAAGGGAATTTAGTCTGGATAGACTTGTTCTTCGCATTCACATATGAGGTTTGTGATTGTCGTTTCAGCAAGGGAGCTGGGGGTTTAGGTTATCGCGTTTGCATGGGTAGACACAAATTTGCGAAGGTCTAGCAGTGTGGAGCTATGTGTTTGCGGGTTAGGTATCACGTTCGCGATGTGTTTTCGATGGTAGTGCTATTTTCTCTTCTACGTGATCGCGAGGGCTATGCCGCGATCACGATGAATATATCTGGGCACTGCTTATAAGTACTTTATTTCGAAGGTTTTGGTTATTATACCACATTTTGAGTTATAGACCTCGGATTTAGGTGAATCTTGAAGCGATTTTCACGTTTTCGAATGGAGTAAGTTAATCATGTTACCTTGGAGGTTACAAATATTTAAGATCATGAATAACAACTACCAAGAGGGTTGGAAGTTTAGAAGGTAAACCAATTGAAGACAATAAGTATCGTCGAAAGTCTACAAGTTTGGAATGTTATAACATGTACTTTGGGGTGAGACTTTGGTTCTTAACATGATAAGGAGATTATTTTATGAGTTACTTTATTCGTATGATAGTCGTGTATTACGTTTTAAAGTCAAGCAAGTTGTGGAACAAAAGTTGGCAAAGATCATTACAAGTTACATTCATAAATGTGCTAAACATTAGGTAAAATATAGCGGAGCTTTTCTCCCAATATACTTTGAATTACAAGATGATACACATCTTAAATTGAAGATCTACGAGTCTAGTTTCTAACTCATTAAACCGTACATAGATACGATATCATAGTAGAGAGATATTTGCAGTTTGGCGAGACTGGGCAGACTACATGGGTGACTAGTAGGTGTGTCACTAAAGCATTTTGAGAAATACATATCGTGTGTTATATGAGGTTTTTTTGGGATGTATTAGCCAAATTGAATGTCTTGTAATGTAGTTTCGAACACACTTAACCGTTCATTCATACGACATCCGGATAAAATGATATAAGTGTTGGAAGATGGGCCAATGCTAGGGTGTCAAGCTAGCACCTCTTTGACTTTTCCAAAGTTGATATACATAAGTCTTAGGCTGTCTTTATCTTCATTGTTTCAATAGAACACGACCAGAAAACATCCATAAACATATCCGTAAGCTCTCTTCTAGGGTTTTAAAGAAGATTAACATCCCGAGTACGAAGTAAGCATCCCGAGTAAGTCTTAGGCTCTCTTCTAGAACGATCCCTACGACATAAGCATCGCTATATCGCCTCTTTATTTCTTTGTATTTTTAGTTTTGGAAGGTACTTGGTAGTTAAGAATGCGTCTACTTTCTTTATTTAAGATTTAAATATCAAAGAAGGTTGATAGATTTGTTTCCTAATAGTTAGAACTCACGGGACGGTGATCGGAAGTAGTAAGTTCAATTTATTTTACTTTTAGTGAACTTTTTTGTTGTCCACTCAAGTTGACCTATTGTGCTGCTGATTTATGGAGATAGGAAGGATAAAAGGGCGTGGATAAATGCTACATGTGGTAGGGTAGTAGGCTGGTCGCTCAGCGTTGCTATTTCAGGCTAATTTAAAACTTGTTGATTGAGTGTGTTATGGTATATTTGGGGTTTTTTATTTTATTGAAGGTCCCGAATTTTAGTTGGGTAGTTTTTGAGTTGATGATTGTATTGTGTTTCTATATCGCCAATAGTAGTCTTGAGGGAGCAGTAAAATCAGGGGAAATGCTGCCCGTTTTATTTTAGAATCGAGTTATCGTTTGAGATACGTGATATACTAGCGCTATCTAGGTTGTACATGTAATTCTTTGTTATAGGGTTGGCGCGCTAGTTGTTGTAAGCTTGTTGTTTAGTTGTATTGACGACTTGAGGTATGTTAAGGCTATCCCTTATTTCCTTTTGTCATGATCCATCTGATATAAATGAAAGGAGAAAACGCACAACATTCATAAATGACTCTATTCATAGAAGTACTAGGGGTGCCTATGTTCTTGAGTCCCCATGTGTCCTATTATTATATCGTCTGTTCATGGGTCTTAGAAAATACGTAAGTTGATAAAAGTTATGGCATTGCATTTATTTATACATATACATTTACCCCTGACCATATGACATTATATATGCATATAATATATGTATCTGGGATATGGTGAAAGGTTATGGCATTATATACCCACCACCACCTGATCAGTTGGTGTATGTTGATGATTTTGCGTATAGAGGCCGAGATGATATGATGGGATGCCCTCAGAGGGTTGATGATGTTATGTATGCATATACCTATGCATGATATGACATTTATACGCATATGCATGCCACCATAAATGTCGTGATTCACGGAGCTATTCAGAATTACATGTTGAGTTCTTTACTCCATGTTTCTTTCATGTCTTGTATATACTGTTTTCATGCTTTACATACTCGTCACTTTATATGTACTAATGTCCCTTTTGCCCGGGGACTCTGCGTTTCATACTGCAGGTCCCGATAGACAGCTTGACAGTCGTCCTTATAGGCTATCAGCTCAGCTGTAGGTGTTGGTGCACTCCACTTGCTCCGGAGTTGCCTATTTGGTAAGTATGATTTGGACATGTATTGATTGGTATGGCAGGGCCCCATCCCGACCTTAATGATGTTTATGTACTCTTAGAGGCTTGTAGAC
>AWOL01S0041504.1:13692-25422 GCA_000715115.1 Nicotiana otophora | reverse complement strand
ACAGTCGTCCTTATAGGCTATCAGCTCAGCTGTAGGTGTTGGTGCACTCCACTTGCTCCGGAGTTGCCTATTTGGTAAGTATGATTTGGACATGTATTGATTGGTATGGCAGGGCCCCATCCCGACCTTAATGATGTTTATGTACTCTTAGACGCTTGTAGATAGATGTCATCTATATGGATACTTATATGGCATTGTCGGCCTATGTTTTTAGTGTACTAATGATCTTGTCGGCCTTATAGGCCCGTATGTCCCATGTATAAGTTTTAATATCATGTAGGGTCATCCTGTTTCTAGTATTCCCTTATGTTTTATTCTAGTTATCTCATGACGGCCCTTCTTGCCCATTTACCCATGATGGTGTGATAAGAAAGATACGATATGTTGATACTCGGTTGAGTAAGGCACTCGGTGCCCGTCGTGGCCCTCCGATTTGTGTCGTGACAAAATTGGTATCATAGTAGTTCTGTCCTAGGTAGTCTATTATGAATAGAGCTCAGATGTAAGAATTCAAACTCCTAAATTCGACTTTATTCATAATACAACAATACCTACAGTCTCACTACAATATTCATAATACATCGATAAGCATAGTAACTTGAAAAAGAAATGATCTTGTAACAACAGTCTCACTACAATATTCTATGCACTCCATAAGAAAGTGGCACCTATCGTGACTAATGAACGGGAAGTCAAAAGAGATATTTGAGATCATATGAGTTACAGGAGATTCCAGTATTTGTGGGAAATAGGATATGCCACGTACTCCTTAAAAGAGTGGCAGAACATTCAGGAAAAGTAATTGCTTACATTTAAAGGCAACTAAGAAGGCATGAAATAAAATCTATAGTGCTAGAAAGTTAAAGGAAGGTTGCGGGTAGTATAAATAAATAGGTGTAAGTCACAAGGTAAAGTATCATATAGTGACAAGGTTTTAGATAGATAGGAGTAAGGATATGAAAAGGTGAGTGAGAAAGTGACACGAATATGTAAGTTCTCGGGATTAAACCCATCAAAACAATGGAGCTGATGGTTTCCGTAAGTAACAGAAAGCTTCGTACAGCCTGAATGAACTCAGAGGAGTCTAAGACTAGGAGCAATTAGAAGAGATGAGATGATGCCCTAGTAGTAGAATAAGTATGTAATGGTGATGCTAAGAGGATGACGTTTAGTCCTTTGATTGAGTAATGATTTTAAAATAAGGGATTTCATGAATTGCACGGGATTAGAATACCCCCATAAGATGAATCACGTTGGGATGCTATGAAATACGGTTATTGAAGTATAGTATCGTCCCTCGGTGGATCAAGCAAATCATTTCAAATGTCCCCCGATGCAACGTGAGCCGTAGTGAAAATGTATTACGTAAGAGGTTTCAAGTTATCAGTGGTAGATTATGGATCAATATTAAGGTGAATCAACAATGGATGGATAAAAGTTACAAAATATGAGATGATATTAGGCCGTCATTCTTAAGATGAATAGTAATGAGGAAGAACTAAAGGACTCAGATTAATACATATAAGATAAGTAGCGAGAGAGTAACATGGAGTTGGGTAGCAGACCTCGGTAATAATAAACCGAAGTAAGAGCTATGGTATAGTGTGACCTACTAGCTGTAGTAAACCCATAAGCATATATAACCGACGCTATAAAACAAGTTATATCAATAGTCGTAAGATTGACAAAGTACCGAGTGAAGAACTTAAGTGTACCTATATATGCCCAGAGGGACAGCTTGTCATAGTTCAATATATATTCATAAGGTAAGGCCTAGATATTGGCTAAAATCCTGAGAAAAAAGGAGAGAAGATTCGCATAGTCACTTCCGTTGTCAGAATCATATAAGGTGCATGATAGAATGTACCAAAAGTTATGAGATTGGAAGAATTCGGACAACAAGTCGTGGTGTGAGAAAGAGGCCTAAAGGGGGGAATGCCCTGGCCTTGGGAATTATTCACAAACAATTGCCTAGATGGCAAGGACAATATTAAAATATTCATAAGATCTATGGGTTATGAGACTGATAAGTGCATCAGTCAACATTCAAGGACGAATGTTCCAAAGGGGGGATGATGTTACACCCCATATCTCTGTACGCAAGAGTATTTGTAAGTCAATTAATGTAAGCTCAGAAAAGAGATCATCTTTAAGAGTACATATATTAAGCTAATCATGTTACCTTGGAGGTGACAAATATTTAAGATCATGATTAACAAGTACCAAGAGGGTTGGAAAGATTAGAAGCTAAACCAATTGAAGAAAATAAATTTTGTCGAAAGTCAACAAGTTTGGCATGTTATAACATGTACTTTGTGTTGATACTATGGTTCTTAACATGATAAGGATGTTATGTTATTATTTATTTTATTTGTGTGATAGTCTTGTATTACGTATTAATGTCAAGCGAGTTGTGGAACAAAAATTAGCAAAGGCCATCAGAAGTTACATTCATAAATGTGCTAAATATTAGGTCAAATGTAGCGGAGCTTTTCTCGCAATATATTTGGGATTACTGTATTACCTACATATATAATTGAAGATCTACGAGTTTAGTTTCTAACGCATTAAACCGTTTATCGATATGACATCAAAGTAGAGAGATATTTGCAGTTTCGCGAGACTACGCAGACTGTATAGGTGACAAGTAGGTGTGTCACTAAAGAGTTTTGAGGGATACATTTTGTGTGTTATATGAGGTATTTTGGGACATATTATATACCAAATTGAAGGTCTTTCAAATTTTTTTCCAACGCACTTAACCGGTCATTCATACGACATCCACATAAAAAAGCGTTGGAAGATGGGCCAGTGTTAGGGTGCCAAGCTATCACCTATTTGACATTTATAAAGTTGCTATACATAGGTCCTAGGCCGTCTTTATCTTCATTTATCCATATAACACGACTAGAGAACATCCATAAGCTCTCTTTTAGGGATTCAAAGAAGATTAAAGTCTTGGGTACGAAATCATGAAGCGATAACATTAAAATGATCCCTACGACGTAAGTATCGCTATATCGCTTATCTTTTTATTTTTAGTTTGAGTTTTGGAGGATAATTCATAGTTAAGAAAAAGTCTATTTTCTGTATTTCAGATTTAAATAGCAATCAAGGTTGATATATTTGTTTCCTAGTAGTTAGAACTCACGCGACGGTCATCGGAAGCCGTGAGTTCGATTTATTTTACTTTTAGTGGACTGTTTTGTAGTCCACTCGTGTTGACCTTTTGTGCTGCTGATTTATGGAGTTTGGAAGGATAAAAGGGTGCGGAGAAAGGCCACATGTGGTAGGGTAGTAGGCTGGTCGCTCGTCCTTGCAATTTCAGGCTAATTGATAACTTGTTGATTGGGTGTGTTATGGTATATTTGGGGTTTATGTTGTATTGAAGGTCCCGAATTGTAGTTGGGTTGTTTTTGAGTTGCTGATTGTATTGTGTTAGTATCTCTCCTATAGTAGGCTTGAGGTAGCAGTAAAATCAGGGGAAATGCTATCCGATTTATTTTTGAATAGAGTTATCGTTTGAGATACGTGATATACTAGCACCATCTAAGTTGTACATGTATTTCATTATTATAGGGTTGGCGCGCTAGTTGTCGTAAGCTTGTTGTTGAGTTGCATTGACGAATGGAGGTATGTTAAGGCTATATCTTCTTTCCTTTTGGCATTATCCATATGATACAAATGAAACGAGCAAACGCACAACTTTCATAAATGACTTGTTCATATAAGTACTAGGGGTGCCAATGTTCTTGATTCCCCATATGTCTTATTATTATATAGTTTGTTCATGGGTCTCAGAAAATACGTAAGTTGATAAAGTTTATCCGAAGGCATAATGTTCATATGACATTCTGAGAGATCTTATTGACTTACTTCATTATACATTGCATTCAGTTATACATGTACATTGACCCATGACTAGATAGTGTTATATACACGTATATTATGTGTATATGAGGTATGGGGAAAGGTTATGGCTTTATATACGCACCACCACCTGATCAGCCGGTATACGTTGATGATTTCGCCCATAGAGGCCGAGATGATATGATAGGATTCCCTCAGAGGCTTGATGATGTTATGTATGCATATACCTATGCATGATATGACATTTATGCGCATATGCATGACATTATAAATGTCATGATTCACAGAGCTATTTAGACTTACAGGTTGAGTGTTTACTCCATGTTTCTTTCATGTCTTTTATATACAGCTTTCATGCCTTACATACGTGGTACTTTATTTGTACTAACATTCCTTTTGCCTAAAGACGTTGCCTTTCATACCCGCATGTCCCGATAGTCAATTGACAGTCGTCCTAGTAGACTATGAGCTTCGCCGAAGGTGTTGGTGCACTCCACTTGCGCCGGAGTTACCTATTTGGTCATTATGATTTGGATATGTAATGATTGGTATAGCGGGAGCCTGTCCCACCTTTATGATGTTTATGTACTCTTAGAGGCTTGTAGACAGATGTCATGGGTATTGATACTTTTATGGCCTTGTAGGCATATGTATTGAGTATATAAATGACTATGTCAGCCCTATAGGCCTGTATGTCACATGTATAAGTTTCTATATCATGTTGGGTCGTCCTATGTCTAGTATTCCCTTATGTTTTACTCTAGTTACCTCATGACGGACCTTCTAGCCCACTTACCCATGATGGTGTGATAATAAAGATACGTTATGTTGGTACTCGGTTGAGTAAGGCACCGGGTGCCCGTGGTCGGCCTCTAGTTTGGGTCGTGACATTTGTTTTACTCATATTTGATTATATTACTTGATTCCATCTTTGATTTTGGCATTTACTTGATGAATCTAAAAGAGAAATTGGATGGTTTTCTCAAAACTTTTCCAAAGTGAATATTTGGGATTTGCACATCGATTCAGAGTCGGATTTCAGTAAAATTACTATGGTTGGACTCGCATTAAAATGGGTTGCCGAAATTTGTGAGTTTTGTTGGGTTCCAAGATGCGGGCCCAGGTTGACATTTTTGTTGACTTGTATATGATTAGAGATTCGACTTTAATGTTTGGGTTTGTTTCCTATGACATTATTTGATGTTTTTGAGTTGTTTTTGGATAGGTTCGAGCGGATCGGAGGTCGATTGTTTCGGGATGGTGCTTCAAGAATATTGATTTGCCTCACTTGAGGTAAGTATCTTACCTAAACATGGTTTTACTAGTCCTTGAGTTATTTGTGATATCTACGTGCTACGGGTGGTGTACATGTGCGGGGTTGAGCCCATGTGCATGCATTAGGGTATTTATTTATGCTCGGGGTAGCGCTCAGGCTATGATATATCTTGAATTTATTGCTAAGTATTATGCTGTGATGTTTCTTATACTTGTACCCCATTATGCGCTATTTGTGCCATGTGTGAGGTTACATAGAGGTTAATCTCCTGATTGAACCGGGTAATTGCTACTTTCATGATGTAATTGTCTAATTTAAGCTGGGATAGTACACTTTTCACATGCATACACCTTAGCATGCCACTTATAATAGTCCCGGAGTATGAAATTTGATGCCCATTGATCATGTACATGTATTCTTCTATATATGCTTTCCGTGTGATATGATTTAACTAGTAGCCCGTGACTATGCCGGGAATATTGTGATATTGATCATGTGACCACGTCAGACGGAGTGCGATATTGGGTATGTGACCACATTGGGAGGATTGTGATATTGAGTTTGTGACAAAGTCGGACAGATTGTGATATTGGCACGTGAGTTTTCCGTGCAATACGTGAGTTGTCTGTTCGGTTGATATTCTTAGCACGTGAGTAGTCCATGAGGATTCAAATATTGTTGTTATTAGCATGTGATTTGTCCGTGTGGTTGATATTATTAGAACGTGAGTTGTCCATGAAATGAATAGATATGGATCATTCCCCCTAGGGTTACGCTCTCATGTTCCTTATTGATGGTGTACGTATGGATTGTGAGAAACCGATAGGTTTCTGGTTAATGTGTGCTTTGGGAAGGCTGACGGTGGTTTGGTTCGATTATTGAGATCTTGATGTTGGCCTTAGATTTATGTTAGTTTATTGCATTTCTTCTTTACTTATAATTTCCTTGGTTGGTTACCTGATTTATTTTCATATCATCATTATATATGTTTTATTACTGACTGAGCAGAGTACATTAAGAAAATTGAGTGCACAAGGTGGTTTAATCCATGATTTCAAGATTTGATCATATTATTGTTCTGCACTTGTTGCAACTATGAACTACACATCTAATTAACGAGTATCATTAATACATCTTACTTAGTTACCTCATCGAGGTTACTTAAGATACTTGCTGAGTACATGGGGTTGGTAGTACTCATATTACACTTACCTTATGTGTAGATATTGGAGATGAGATGTTGTGGATGGCGGGATCTGGCATGAAGGTGTACTTGTTTTTCTGGATATAGCTACCACTTGTCATTGGTAGTTTTAAACAGATGCTATATTTATTCTCATACCAGCTTTATAAATCTCAGTCTTAGATACTCACAACTTGTACTACTATTCATTGGATTATTGTATGGGAATTCAGTTATTTCATTTATTGATTTCTTATTATTTTCATTAGAACTGTGTTGACTATTGTTTGGCTTACCTAGTGGATTGGGTTAGGTACCATCATGACTCGGTGGATTTGGGTCTTGATATGCTGCTATCAAAGTTCTAGGTTCATAGGTTCTACGAGTCATGACCAAGTGTCTAGTAGAGTCTTGCAAATTGGTATGATGACGTCCATACCTATCTTCGAGAGACTACAGGGCATCTAGGAAACTTCACATTTTTCTTTCCTTATCGTGCGACATTGATTCATTTTGAAGTGTATCTCTTTGAATTCCATCCATCCACTCATATGTGCGTCGATGACTTGTGATTTCATGAATGGGGTGCGACATGTTTTCTTTGTGTTTAATTGATTGGGCCTGTCGGTAGTTTCATATTGTGTGAGTATATGCTTTTGGACTTATATGTCTGGTAGTGTCCCTAGGAGTGTGATTGATGGCTCAGAGAGTGGTTGAGTAGTAATATGATGAGTATTATGTGATTGTGGGGTATGCTCAGATGGTTGGGATATGATAAGAAGAATGTTGCTTGGGATGCGAAAAGACTATGGATGCTTGATTTCTATCTTGATGTGTGGTACAGTCTCGAGATATGGGCATGATGAGGGGTCTTTCATGTTTTTCATTTGTGGAATGAAGTGGATTGTTATGTCTTATTGATGAGTTCAGATTCAGGATGATTTAATGATTGTATAGTGGTTGTGGGCATGAAAGGGCATTGAGATATGTCAGTTTGAGGCAACGCAGGTGGATTATCTTCTGCGGGATGTTCTGAGTTATGTGATCCTTATGATGTTATGAGGAGATGTTCCTTCCTATCAGTAGATTATGTGCTGTAATTTGATTTTGTATCTCTTGGGAAAGTTCGCACGGCTATCGCGAGGATGGATATGCGCTTAATAGAAGATTTGAGCTATTATTATTGTTAGAGCTACATGAGAGTATGAAGGACTTAGTTGAATTATAGTGAAATATTATGGCAGTTATGAAGTAAGGGTATTGTGGGTTATCAATTGTTAAGTTCTGTGGCTTCGAGCCAAGTGGGGGAGTCTGTTGTCAATGATCACATTGCATGGTCATGTGTGAGGCATACTTATGGATCGGTTATGACTTGAAGAGGTTGATTTTGAGGATGACTCGAATGAGGAAATTGCTAGATGGATGATGTGCTATACTTTGTGGGCATATTGGAAATCTTGGAATGATTTAGGTTTATTATTCATGGTGGATGTAATATGCACAGAGAAGGGATTCACATGGTTTCGTAAGATGGGGTTTCTTCATGAGGTATTTGGGTGCTGATTGAGCACAAGTCGTTCAGCTCGTATTGGTAGTGCATTTGGGATTACAGTAGAGTGGATGCCTTTCAAAAAATTTCTAATTAGTTTAAGATTTATGTATCAATAATGATTCTACATTTCAGCACTTCAAAGGTTAAAGAAACAACTTCAGATTCACAAAAGGTCTCTTTGGTGTTGGCATTTTGTTTGTGGTATTATTTGATTCTTAAGAGGGAATACTGTGTCTTATGGGATATAGGATGATATGGACTCATGCTAAGATCTCTTGTGATGATCTTTATTTAAGGATCGTAGTGTACAAGCAACAAGAAGTGTTAACTTGAAGGCAAGTCGAGAAAAATTAAAAGAATGGGGTCATCTTGGTAGTGATTCGAGTTGGCTTGGTAATAGATTTCATCGGTTTTGATGGCTTGGTTTTGTGCTATTGGGTTTCGAAGAGCTCCCAATGATTTCAACTATGGCTTGGGGCGGATGTTTTCAATAGACATAAGGAATAGGTTGGGTGTTGTGATTGTTTCTTGGATATGGGTCAAATGGAAGGTTTTCGACTGACAGAATATATGTCCGGCTTATAATTTAGGGCTGATAATGGGGTTCTTATATTTTTTTTATGATGGCATGATAGATGTAGTGTGATGTGTGGGATTAAGGTTTGCATGTACGAGGTTGCAGTTTAGCTTTGAATTAAAGGTCAGGAGTTCTAGACAGCATTGACGGTTTCAGACATTTAGAAGGATGCTGGCACTATATGTATCACTTGATAATGGTTCATATTTTAGAAGGTGCATTGTGTTTGACTTGCAAATCATTGACTGATATTACGGTAATCGCCTAGTTGTTGGTTGACTACTGGTGTTCAGATTTTCTATGTGGCACGGAAGAATTATGGAAATATTTATTGTGAGGTGATTGTATATGAGGGATGTATCGTTCATTTGAGTGGTGGAGTTGGGATCGGACATGGATATTCATGTATTCTAGGGATGTAAAGTCTATGAGGGTATTCAAAGGCAGGTTATTCATTGGTTGTAGATGGTGACGGTAGGCTGAGAGGTTGACAACTGAGTGAATGTGTTATGGATAGGTTAATGTGGACTTTTTGGAGGTTCTTTACTTATTTCGTGCGTATTGGGATTGATTTTGAGGCCATTGGTAGGTCTAATGAGAATGTGTGTTCTACATTGGGTTGGTTTTGTTTACCCAGCACAGTTACTATTGAGGGAGTGTGATATGTTAGAGTTGATCTTATTTTTTTTCTGATATTTTCCATGTATTACTCTCCTATGCTACAATGATTTGTGAGACTGTTGACTATTTACACACATGATGTGGTTCTATTTGGGCGTTGTGGAGGAATTCAAGTGAGATGGCCCTTGGTGTTAAATGGTTGATTGCACCTTGGTTATGGTCTTCCTGCTTGTGGTATATTGATAAGTGTGGATTTTGACCACTTTAGTACCTTCATGCTTTAGTTTTAGTCAGCAAATGTTGATTTATGTTCCCAAAAGTAATGAAAGTGTGCAAATTGCAGGAATATTGGTGATTTTGACTCTAATGAAGAAATCCAACACAAAAAGGAGTATCCCGGCTCACAAGGAAAGAAAGAGAGTAGTATACCAGAAGTGCAGTCCGTAGAAGTATTTCTACGGCCGTAAAATAAAGTGCCGACCGCAAAATTCTCTCTGCGACCGCATATCTTATGTAGAAGCCCAGAATTGATTGAAGAGAAGTGTGGACTACACACAATTTGTGCGACCGCAGAATATGGTCGCACTGACAAGAATCAAGAAGTTCAGAGAGTGTGCAAAATGATCAAGCAATATGCGGACCGCACATGGAATTTAATTTAATGGTTTCAATCGAACCCTAGTGTGTACACTTTATGGGTATCTAATTTAATGCTTGTTTATGATTGGGTGTTTGTTATTTAGCCTTGTTCATACTTTAATTTTAGAATTAATGATTGCAAACATCGATTCATGCCTTTTTGACTAGGTCTTTACTTGAGAAAAAGGGACCTAGTCTAGGCAAACTTGGCTAATAAAAATTAGGCTAGTTAAGTATTTGAATAGCCTAAATAAAGGGTTTGAACTAGAGATAGGGAAAACCCGACATGAGCTCATATCAACTATTTAGCTTGATACACATTTGGGCTTGAGAAAACCAAATTGAGCAAAATCACTCTATGGCTGAGAGGTATTGAGTGGGTAACTTAGAGTTGANCATAAGTTTGAGTTGATCTTATTCTTTTTCTGACATTTTCCATGTATTACTCTCCTATGCTACAATGATTTGTGAGAATGTTGACTATTTACACACATGATGTGGTTCTATTTTGGCCTTGTGGCGGAATTCGAGCGAGATGGCCCTTGGTGTTGAATGGTTGATTGCACCTTGGTTATGGTCTTCCTGCTTGTGGTATATTGATATGTGTGGATTTTGACCACTTTAGTACCTTCATGCTTTAGTTTTAGTCTGAAAATGTTGATTTATGTCCCCAAAACTAATGAAAGTGTGCAAATTGCAGGAATATTGGGGATTTTGACTCTAATGAAGAAATCCAACTCAAAAAGGAGTATTCCGGCTCACAAGACAAGAAAGAGCGCGGCATACCAGAAGTGAAGTCCGCAGAAGTATTTCTACGGCCGTAAAAGAAAGTGCTGACTGCAAAATTCTCTCTACGGCCGCATATCTTATGTAGAAGCCAAGAATTGATTGAAGAGAATTGTGGAACGCACACAATTTGTGCGACCGTAGAATATGGTCGCACTGACAAGAATCAAGAAGTTCAGAGAGTGTGCAAAAATGACCAAGACTGAAGCCTTGCCAGAAGTGCAGACCGCACATGATTTGTTCGACCGTAGAAGCAAAAGTGCATCTGCAAATAAAATTGTGCTGTAGCAAAATCTCTCACCCTGCAGAATCAAGCAATGTGCGGACCGCACTTGGAATTTAATTTAATGGTTGCAATCGAACCCTAGTGTGTAAACCTTATGGGTATCTAATTTAATTCTTGTTTATGATTAGGTATTTGTTATTTAGCCTTGTTCATACTTTAATTTTAGAATTAATGATTGCAAACATCGATTCATGCCTTTTTGACTAGGTCTTTACTTGAGAAAGAGGGACCTTTGTTTAGGAAAACTTGGCTAACAAAATATTAGGCTAGTTAAGTATTTGAATAGCCTAAATAAAGGGTTTGAACTAGATATAGGGAAAACCCCACATGAGCTCATATCAACTATTTAGCTTGATACTCATTTGGGCTTGACAAATTCAAATTGAGAAAAATCACTCTATGGCTGAGAGGTATTGAGTTGAGAGATATAATACACCCAAATTACTACAACAAGTGTTAACATAATAAACCCATTCGGCGAACACCTAGGCAAGGGTTACATCCCTAGGCCTTTTTGCCTGTTTCAAAACTACAAAAAACAATTAGTTAATGTCTAATTTGTTTTCTCTAGTTCATCATTGATAATGTAGTTTATAAAAGAAATTAGCAAAACCAGCTTCATTGGAAGTGTATTTAAGCTATTTCATCTTCACACATCAAGTATACTCCAACACCCATTTTTATCCCCCTGAGAAAATAGACCCCGAATCATAGTTGGGTACTATTCTTCGAATGATCTCTTCCACTTATTGTTGAGTGTGGATTGGGAGTGGAACAATTTTTGGCATCGTTTTCGGGGAGCTTAAACGATGTTAGCTATATATTTGAGTGTGTTTTTGACATATCTTCTTTCCCTTCCGTGTTACGAACGTGTTTAACAAATCTTACGTACAATAATGGCAAGCAATGAGCTCTGAAATATGCCTTTGGGGGACTTGGA
>AWOL01S0041503.1:66825-103258 GCA_000715115.1 Nicotiana otophora | reverse complement strand
ATATATATATATATATATATATATATATATATATATATATATACTTTCAAAATAGTACATATGCATAATCATTTAGCTTATAAACCTATACAAGCATTTTTCATAATTTCTTCATAATTATTTAAAGGCTTTAAATCGATTTATTTCTATATTTTATTATATAAATACCCAGTGATTATCCTTCGAATTATTTTTATAATGCTTTAATCATCTAAATTTATCATTTATACCAACATGTATGTTTTAAATATTTTTCATTGCATTTCTATAATTACATTTGCAGTTTAGGGCTAATTGCACATTTTTACAATAATAGCCCATATTCATGTATAATTACATTATTTATGCAAAAAAATGACTTTTTATCTTTTTATAATGTTAAGTAATTATTTTTAATCATTTTAGTGTACAAATAATACTTTTGTTATTTATTAATTACTTTTATAAAAAAATTTTGTTAACTGTTGGGTATTTAGAAACTAGCCTAAATTCCTAAACCCATTTTCGTCAAGGGCCCAAAACCTAATACAGTAGCCCAAATAACCCCCAGCCCAAACCAAATTAACCCAACCCCTAATCCGGTCGCGACCCGTCCAAGCCTAACCCGACCCAACTCCTTTCTAGTCATGGCCGTTGATCTCTGAGATCAACGGGCCACATCAACTCTCCCCTTTTAATTACCCTGGACCCTCTAACCCTAACCTCATTCTCACCATCCGCTACCCTCAAATCCCACCTCCCTTCTCCCTCCTAAGAACCCTAGCGTCGCCTCCCCTAAAATCTCTCATAATCCCACCAGACATGGGATTATACGGCTATTACTTACCATACTCGACCCCCTTCCGATTGGATACTCTCCTATAGTGCTTTCCTAAACATGGCAAGCAGATCTCCTCAAAATCGAACCAAAATCGATTCAAATCCCTATTTTTGTGAATGTTATTCCGTCTATGTTCATCCTATGCTACTGTGAGTTCGATCATTTGTTCTGCTGATTCTTACTTACCCTAAATATTAGGGTTTTAGATCTCTTTAGATAGAACCAAAATGGGTTCGATTCTTTGATTTTAAGCGATGTTTATCTCTATATGCATCTGATTCTGTGCAACGCTTGATTTTTTATTTTTTAGATTCTGCCGATATTTTTGCACTTTCCCTAAAATTAGGGTTTTGAAATTTCTCTGTTTTCCTCACTGATTTCGATTGTATGTGATGTTCTTTCCTTTCTAGTGTTTGATTGACAATTTTCCTTATTTACTTGTTCAATCTTTGTCACTATATAAACCTCTCTCCATTCCCCTTTAGAAAAGAAGAAAAAGAGACTTTTGAATCGCTATAATCTCACTAGATTTAAAGTTCTACTCTGTTATTTCTCTATCATTTTTGTTCTATACTTTGGTTTTTGGCTGGCTGAAAGCTAAGGCCACTAAATTCTGGGCTCTTGCTTCTCGTTGATTTTCAGAACACTGTGGACTTTTGTTCTTTCTTGTATTTTTGTTTAACTAGTAAGTTACTTGACTTTTGCAATTTCATCCTTATGTGTCTCTGATTTGCATGTTTTCTTACTTCTGAAATCCATGGCTTAATATGTTTCTGGGTTACTTTTAATCACCACTCTGTTACTTCTAAGCTCGTTTAGCTAGTGTATTGACGCCTGAGTGTTCATAAGTATGCTTACTTGCTTTGTCCTTAATCTCTATAATGAATGCCTCACATTTGCAGTAACCTGTGTTAAGACTTTCGTTGTTAATCATAACTTGTCTCTCTGCTACTGTATCACTCAGCATACTTACTCGATCCCATACTCCTTTAGTGTTTACTTGTGATTAAAAATAGTTATCTTAGCCTGTTTTCCCTACCATGTTTGAATTGTTGTTTTATGTGATTAGGATGAATCTTTGATACAACTGGACCTTCCTTAGTTAATTAGTCTACTGTGCCAATGCATGAATGCCTATATCTGCTATTTGACATGAGTTTACTTTCCACTATGTTCTGAATCTCTGTAGTGATAGTCTCGCATATATTATGTGTTCTAATTTGTGTTGAGACCTTTTCTATTGACTATGATCTTGCCTCTCTGCTAACATGTCCCTCAATATGTCTTTGACCTACTTGATGCCATGTTCCTTATGTGAATACTTGGCTCATCACTATGCGCGTTCCCCATCATGTCTCAATGTTGTCTTGTTTCTTGATAATGATACTAGGAGGTATACTTAGCATAATTTCCAACCATGTTTCAACTTGTTTAGTATTGTGCATCTGTGCATAATAATCCTTGTCAATTCCGCAAACTTGTTCTTTCCTTAACTCTTTCAATATGTGATTGCCTATGTGCTAAGTGTTGAACCTGCTAAGTTTGTGACTTGTTCGATTATTTGCTCTATATGCTCAATTTGGTCATGTCTGTTTAAATTATAAGTATCCCTCAATTCCTGTCTCTCAACCTTGGTCCACTCTCTTTCACTTATTACCTGGGCTCTTTTGAGTTCTCATTCTTAGCCGGCTGAAAGCCAAGGCTACTTAGGTTCTATCATTTGACCTCCGTAGTGTGAGCACTGCTCGGGGTCCAACTGAGACTCTTGTGAACTCTGACACACTAGGGTTTGGTCCTTAGTCATTCCTTGGATATTCTCTATTAACCTCCCTAGTGTGAGCACTGCCCTGGGTTCTTGAAGCCCTTGGGAACTCTAACACACTAGGGTCCCGGTTCTTTCCTAATTGCTTAACTTTGCTTTTTACTTACTGGCTGAATCAACTGGTTTTTGGCTACTTTATGTAAATGAAGATATGATTTCTGGGCTGTTGTGAACTATGTGGCCTTGAGAATGAAGGCCTGGCCAGGCTTGGTATACCTTGGGCCTGCTGTGGGCTCACTATAGCTATTTTATTTTGTAATTTATTCCATTCGTTGGGTCTGTAATAATGTTGTAATAACAATTGAGGTATTAATAAAAATTAGAAAAATGGGTCTATTCTAATGTTTGCATGAAAAGGGTAGAAATCCTGCCTATAGGATCTGAGTGTTTAATTTGTTCAACATGCTTTGCTTCTATGTGTTTTGTTAGACAACATGCCTATAGGACATAAATAATCTCACATGTTCTCATGTTCCACTCTCACGTTATTATTATCTTCCTACTATACTACAACACAGTAATTATTTGTTCAAATTGCTTCATGTTAGATATCATGCCTATAGGATTACGTTAAAGTAATACATACCTGTTCTTTTTAATATTCACATAGACGGCATGCCTATAGGACTGTAATTGAATTAGCTACTATTACCGCCATTCCCATTAAATTGCTCGCCTAGAAAGCATGCCTATAGGAATGAAAAGATAAATAACTAGTTTCAATTGCCAATTCCTAGAAATCCTGCCTATAGGATCCTACTGCTCGCCTAAAAGCGCGTTGACAAAAACAAACGCTGGCAATTTTGAACTACCAATTGTCTCACTGCTTTACTGCGCAAACAATTTAGAAAGCATGCCTATAGGATTTGTAATACTCGCGATATGCAAAGCGACACTGCCTGTACGTTTAAAATCCAGAATCACATAGAGATCATGTCTATAGAATTCAATAACTGTAATGTGTCTACAATCTGCAACTGTCAAATGCCTAACTTGTTTGCGTGCATTTGCTGCCAAATTGTGGAGGCTAACTTGAGCCCTTATTTATTTATACATGAGAGTCCAATTTATTTTGTATGTCACCTAGTTTTATCATTTTTGAGCAACCTAAGTTAAGTCTAGAACCACCCAAGATAGAGGTCCAAATGCCTCCTGGACTCTAAGTATGGGACGGGTAGTGCAAGCGTAAGGTACGATTTAGAATCAATTAGTACGCTTTAGATAAACGACTTAAAGATAGTAATCGGGTAGCAGGAGATGATAGTCTGTGCCCGCTGAATAATACGAGTAACACCCCACCTCGAGGGAGTTACGAAGTATTATTTATGTTGCACGGAGTGATCCTTTAGGCTAAAAGAATTAGGACCCCCACCTTGCCTTAAAATCAATTATCTTGTTTATTTGCCCAATTTTGTCTTTTCTCTTTATTTGGACTAATCCATATAATTTGAGTTCGGCCGGGACCCATAGTTGTGAACCTCGAGGAGTGCCTAACACCTTCTTCTCGAGGTAATTTGAGCCCTTATATCTTTGGTGACACAAACTATTTACACCAGAGTTATTTTCAAATAGGTGCCCTAACGCACCTCAAACCCGTTAGGTGGTGACTCTCCTCTTTCAACAACCCTTCCTCTAGAAAGAGTTATCATGACGTCGAAGCCCGATTTCGAGAGAAAGAAGGGGCGCGACATCATGGCGACTCTGCTAGGGATATTTTTAGGCTCTTACCATAGCGAACATGGTCTATATGAATTAGTCTTCTTTGTTGAATATGTTCGTTACATGAACATCTGGGTTCCATTTTCCCTTTTTATGGCTACATGCACACCCTTTCCCCTATTTCCCTCTATTTTAATATGCAAATCTTTGCTTAATTTGGTTACAATGTGTGTTTTCCTTTATTTTTTACTCATGTTCACTTGCTCCGAACCATTTTTTTAAAATTTGCTACATCATGTCTCTCCCTACCCCTACCACCTTGCTTGCTTTATTACAATTCTTTCATATTGCGCGAACTAACTTCTTCCTTGTTTTTCTTTCTTTTTATGTCTTTACGTTTCATTAATACTGCATTTACCGTCTTCATCATGCAAAATACTTGACAACGTGTTATTTTATCTTTACATAAAGCATGTTCCACATCATATTCCACTCGTGCATAATTAATACCATAGAGGCACTTGATGAGTGTTTGTGCTCTTCCTAAATCACCCTTTTTAAATTTGGAAAGGCTTATTTGCATTAAAACTAGTCGATCAGCGATGCAATCGATGGTTCCGTGCCTTCCCCTCTCATGTTGTCCACTTGAGGGTACCGGTCTAGACTCTTCTAGAAACCCCCACTCTAATATTAAATGTGCATGCATCATGTCTAAACCTAGTATGGGTTAGAACGCTATCCGCATAATAAATCTCTAAGGCAAGCCTTTTCCAAAGGGGGCGCCGGGATTTCCTTAAATCCCAATGGGTACAATCATGATATGTGCATTATTTGGAGAAAACGTGTCGATATGCTAATCACTAATGTGTAAATAGTCGAATTCGGAGGGGGAAAGGGCTAACTTTTTTATTTGTTTTGCAGAAATGAGGCACGAAGTCCCCAAGTCGGCATGGTTCGAAGTACCCCACCTTTGTTGCTAGATTGGTGGGAAAATCTCTCGCCAAGTGACAAAAACTATGTGAAAAGAGTTCTCGGGAATTTACCTTCTTTGTTAGATATTCAGTCGAACAATGTGTTAATTGAGGCTGCCACCATGTTCTGGGATGAGAAGAGGGCCGTCTTCCGTTTTGGTGATATAGAAATAACTCCCCTTCTAGAGGAAATAGGAGGCTTCGCTGGGCTCCCATGGGATAGCCCTGGCTTGTTGGTACCGGAAAACCGTACTTCTCGAGGTTTCCTAAAAATGATGGGTTTCAGGAAAAATGATGAGTTAGCCTGTTTGAAGAAATCTTACATACCATTCCACTTCCTTTACGAGCGTTATGGTCACAGCAAGTCATATCGTCTTTACCATGATGAATTTTCCATCTCTTCTTTGGGTTGGAATCACCGCCGGGTTTTTGTATTCATTGTCTGTTTTCTAGGGATGCTGATATTCTCGATACAAGGGGAAAGGATCCACACCCGCCTAGCTATGGTCACTAAGACCCTAATGGAAGGAATTGAGGGGCAAACTTATACTATTGTCTCAATGATCGTGGCTGAGATGTACCTAGCCTTAGACCATTGCAAAAAGGGATATAGGCATTTTGAGGGTTAAAATTTGTTGCTGAAAATATGGTTGTTGGAACACCTTCAGAGAGGACAATACCGTCAAGAATTTCCGCAACGACCATGGAATGACCACATAGCTTATCACCATCCAAGGAGAATGACTTTTATCCCAGACAGGTTTGCACAACCTGGAAATGCTGTGAGTTGGGTACATTTCTTTAGCAATTTGACTGATGACAAGGTACATTGGATGTTTGAGTGGTTCCCTATCTATGAATTCATCATCAGGTCGAGAGATGTTCCTCATCTAGTGCTAATCGAATTAAGGGGAATCTATCCTTATGCTCCTATCAGAGTCATGAGGCAAGCTGGGAGAAAACAGGTTATACCCCGATTTCCAAAATGGTTCATTACAAAGTAGACTTCCAAGGGAATGTCATTCCATTCAAGTTCGAGGCACAACACATGTGGCATCAAAAGGTTATTGTGGAGAAAGATACCATCGAGCCAGAAAAGTATCATGCCAGCCATGTGTACTTCTACCCATCATGGTTGGTCGATGACATAGCAGGAGAGGTCAAGCCAGGGGTTGATTTAAGAAATAGGGTCATAGATGACGTTGCTGAAGCACAAGTCAAATACAGGAGGTTGCGCAAAAGGATCTTTGAATCTGAGACCTGACATTTGGAACAACATAAAGTGTACATGGAAGCAATCAATGAACGGAGGGGAATCGCTTCTAAATCAACAGAAAGGTTGGAGTATTTGGAGCAGGGTTTGATGGAACTTGAAGGAAAGATGAGGAAGAGGATCTCAAACTGTCAGAATACAGAGGGCAACGAAGGAGGGCATCTAGCAAAGGCATATCTATTGTTGGACGCGCGCGACCTAGGGAATCTGATTGATTGAGCAAAGAAGGCCAAGTATGGAGAAGGTCCCTCTGGGACCAAATAGATTAGGAATGATGTTTTACTTGCTTTCTAGATTCATTTTAGACTTTGGTTGTAATAAGGCAAATGCCACTAGTGACTCTTTATAATTATTCTCGTTTTAGTAGAGATTTGGTCTATTTATCATATTAATGAAATGACGCAGTTATCGGCATTGAGTTTTCTCCGAAGCTATATGTTGCTAGGCCTACCTCGGGCACGATGAGGTCCCCAAATTAGGACATGAATTTATAATTTCTCAATACGTGTTTAAATATCGTAAATATCCTTTAATACTCCTTACTGACTTGTTTACCTTTTTGTTTTTCTTCTTTTCTTTGTTTTATCCCATCCCACTAAGGTTGGTTTGTGTATACTGGCATCATCGACATATCATACCAGATCTAGAGGTCCTCCACCTCCTCCTCCAAGTGATCCCAAGAACAAAGGAAAATCTAAGATGGACGATATGAGTGGTATCAGGAAAGACAAAGTTGCGCACACCGAGAATGGCGAAACTTCAGATGGTCGAAGTACTCCGGCGCAGAATGACTTGGTTTTACGGTTAGAGCAAAAGATACTGGAGTTGCAAGGGGAACTTGAGCAGGTCCGTAACTTGGCAAACCTTTCCCTTACCCTGAATGTTCCCGACATCAACCAACAAAACTCCCAAAACCCAACACCTCCTCAAAACACACAAAACCAGCACCTGCAAAATCCTCCCGCACCTCATCAATACGCCACGCCTCCCCCAAAATCCTAATCCTCCATCAATACCAACTCCTCCACAGCATCATCATCATCCGACCCAGTACCCATAAACTACCACATATCATACTCCTCAGAATGCACCACAGCCTACTTCTGACCCGCAAAACTCAACCAATGACCACCATTATGCCCAGATTCCCGGAGTCCACCAAAGCAATCCCATATATGTGGAAACCTTACCCCACAGCCCACAACAGACCCTATACATACCCGAATCCACCGAGAAGGACCTACTCATCAAGAACATGGCAGAGGAACTCAAGAAACTTACCGGCAGGGTTCAAAGCGTCAAAGGGGGCAAAGGCATTGAGGGTTTGAATTATGAAGATTTGTGTATTCAGCCAGATGTAGAACTACTAGAGGGTTACAAACCTCTTAAGTTCAAAATATTCGACGGAACTGGTGATCCGAAGGTGCACTTGAAAACATATTGTGACAAGCTTGTAGGAGTTGGCAGGGATAAAAGAATCTGCATGAAGCTGTTCATGAGAAGCCTCACTGGAGATGCCTTGTCTTGGTACATTAGTCAGAACCCAAAGACATAGGTTAATTGGGTAAGCATGGCATCGTATTTCATGGATCGGTTCAGGTTTAACACAGAAAACACACCAAACATTTTCTATATTCAAAATCTTAAGAAGAAGAAAACAGAAACTTTCCGTGAGTATGCTACTCGGTGGAGACCAGAAACTGCAAAAGAAAGGTTGTCACTGGAAGAAGAGAAAATGAACAAGTTCTTTGTCCAAGCTCAGGATCCGCAGTATTACAAGAGGTTGATGGTTATTGAAAACCATAAGTTTTCCGACATCATCAAATTGAGAGAAAGAATATAAGAGGGAATTAAAAGCGGAATGGTAACCAATTTCGAGGCACTCCAGGCTACGAACAAAGCCTTGCAGTCAGGCGGTATATCTAAAAAGAAGGAATTAAGGGCAGTGATGGTAGCCCAAGGTCCGAAGTCTCCTCTCACATACCAAACACCTCCACCCACATATCAGCCTTTACCTCCTAGATATCAACAACCCGCTACTGCCTACCATACTTACAACACCCAGCCAGCATATTACCACTCAGCACCAGCCTGCCAAAACTACCAAAACCCCAGGCCAAATTTCGACCGTAGGCCGCCCAGACAATATACTCCTATCGCCGAACCTATTGACCTGTTGTATGAGAGATTGAAAGCTGCCGGTTATGTCACTCACATTCCCGCTGTCGCCATGAAAATTTCCTCTCAATGGGTCAATTCGAACTAGACATGTGCCAACCATTCGGGCATGAAGGGTCACACTATTGATGAATGCCGCACTCTGAAGGATAAGTTCCAGACGCTGATTGATACCAAAGTTATACAGGCAAAGGAGGCTGCACCCAATGTCCGTAACAATCCTCTCCTGGATCACAGAGGCGGAGGGATAAACATGATAGAGACCGATGAAGAATAGGACTTAGAGGGGTCAATTGGACTCATTCGAGAAGGGGATAATCCTGAAACATCTCCAGTCACTCTCACACCTATCATAGTACAAACTCAAGCATCGATTGAAGTTGAGGTGACTGCATCAACTCTGTTTGAGGTTGAAGTAACAACACCATTCACCGTGATAGTAGCACCTACACCATCTTATAAGTCTAATGCTATACCATGGGATTATGTGGCGGAAGCAAGAAGGAAAGGAAAGGCATAAATGGAAGAAACAGGTGCAGTGCAAGGCATGACCAGAACTATTAGAATTTATACACCCGAGCATTTGGAAGGAATGAGTAAAGAAGCGGTCTCTAAACCGCCTGTTAGTGAGACTGGCCCAGATGATCTTTGGAGAAAGGTGCAGGCAAGAGAGTATTTTGTGGTTGATCATCTGAACAAAACCCCTACTCAAATATCAATTTTATCACTACTACAAAACTCTGAAGCACATAGGAATGCCTTGATGAAGGTGTTGAACGAAGCCTATGTACCCAATAACATTACCAGTAGGGAGATGGCCAATATGGTAGGACAAGTGTTGGAAAGCCACAAGATCACTTTTTATGAAGACGAGCTACCACCAGAAGGGCTAAGTCATAACAGGGCACTGCATATCACAGTGCAGTTTGAGGATAAGTTCGTTGCCAGAGTCCTGATAGATGGGGGTTCAAGTCTTAACATATGTCCACTAACTACTCTGAAAAGATTAGGTAAAGGCATGCACGAGATACGAGCATGAAGTATAAATGTGAAAGCATTTGATGGGTCTAAAAGGGCCACAATTAGGGAAACCAACCTCAGCCTACACATGGGCCCAACCCGATTTGATATTGAGTTTCAAGTGTTGGACATATCTGCTACCTAAAACCTATTGTTGGGACGACCTTTGATACATGCTGTTGGGCCCGTAGCTTCAATTCTACATTAGGTCGTGAAGTTTGAGTGGAACCATCAGGAAGTGATCATCCATGGGGATGGAAGTAATCCCATTTACACCAGTCAAACTGTGCCAGTCATCGAGAATAGAAGGAAATTGGGTGGAGAAACATACCATTGCATCGAGCGTGCCAACGCAATTGAAAAGGATAAATGGTGGAGCAATAAAATAGAAGGCATATTGGCATGGACAGGATATGCGCCTGGTAAAGGTCTTGGTAAGAATCTCTAGGGGATCACTAAACCAATATAGCTAAAGCATCACGGCACAACTTTTGGGCTTGGGTATGAATACACCTGGCACGAGTATCAGAATTGGTCGACACCATGGCGTGGTCTTTATTACCCTCTAGAGCAACCAGTACCACATTTGAGCCAGTCATTTCATCAAGCTGACATGATGTGGGAGTCCAAAGAAGATGAAGTTCTAGCTGGTATAAGGAATTTGTTTCTGGATAATGAAGACATGGATTGCAGTGCGATAGTTGAGGAGGAGGAGGAGGAAGGCCTCATTATTCAGACCGTGGAGAAGGGAGCTGTTCTCAAGAACTGGACCGCTGCACCATCAAGGGCCCATTAAGTTCCTGGGTAGCCTCGAAATTAGCATCATTTATTTTAAAAAGCAATTTTTACGAGCATTTAAGACATTTTCAGTATTTTGTTTTAAGCATGTTTTGTTTTGAAATAATTGCTCGGGTCATCGAGCCGTACCTGTTTGACGCTTTCAAGATTTATCTAATGCATTGTTAATTTTAGTATTTATAATATTCTTTACATTTTTTTCTCTACAGCATTATTATTACCTATCCCGATAAACTTACGACTGAGACATGTAATGAGATAATGCAATATAAGGATAATGATTCAGAGGATCTGGAAGAGGATGTAACACCCGAGGAAATTGTCAGAAAAGTGGAAAACTTTGAAAACAAGCATAAGTCCAATTTGGATGAGACTGAAACAGTTAATCTATGAGACTCTGAAACAGTCAAGGAAACACATGTAAGCATCCACCTATCACCATCACAGAAGGCAGAGTATGCTTGGTTCTTGAAGGAATATGAGGATATCTTTGCATGGTCCTACGATGATATGACCGGTTTGAGCACGTCCATAGTGGCTCATAAACTACCTACCAACCCAATGTGTCCGCCGGTAAAATAGAAGCTCAGAAAGTTCAAGCTAGATATAAGTTTAAAAATCAAAGAAGAAGTTACCAAGCAGATCAAAACTAAGGTTCTCAGAGTGGTTGAATATCCAACTTGGTTGGCTAACATTGTGCCAGTTTCGAAAAAGGATGGGAAAGTCAGAGTATGCGTCGATTATCGGGACCTAAATAAAGCAAGTCCCAAAGATGATTTCCCGTTACCTAACATACACATACTGATCGACAATTGCGCCAAGCATGAACTCCAATCCTTTGTGGATTGCTTCGCGGGATATCATCAGATCTGGATGGATGAAGAGGATACCGAAAAGACAGCTTTTATTACACCGTGGGGGGTGTACTCCTATAAAATGATGTCGTATGGTTTGAAGAATGCTGGGGCCACTTATATGAGGGTCATGACAACTATTTTCTATGACATGATACACAAGGAGATAGAGGTATATGTGGATGACGTCATCATCAAATCTAAGAAGAGTACTGATCACATAGCAGACTTGAAGAAATTCTTTGACCGGCTTAGGAGGTACAATTTGAAATTGAATCCAAAAGAATGTGCCTTCGAGGTCCCCCCAGCAAAGTTATTAGGATTCATTGTCAGCCACCGAGGAATTGAGCTAGACCCATCAAAGGTCAAGGCTATCCAGGATTTGCCACCTCCAAAGAACAAGAAAGACGTGATGAGCTTCTTGAGACGTCTTAATTACATCAGCCGCTTTATAGCACGATCTATCGTAATCTGTGAGCCGATTTTCAAAATGTTAAAGAAGGATGCCGCAACTAGTTGGCCTGAAGACTGCCAGAAAGCTTTTGACAGAATCAAAGAATATTTGTCCACACCGCCAGTCCTGGTCCTTCCAGAACATGGTAGACCACTGCTACTCTATCTCTCCGTATTAGATGGGGCTTTCGGTTGTGTCTTGGGACAACACGATGAGACGGGAAGGAAATAACAGGCCATATACTATCTAAGTAAGAAGTTCACACCCTACGAAGCACTGTATTCTTTACTGGAATGCACCTGCTATGCTTTGACCTGGATAGTCCAGAAACTGAGGCACTACTTCTGTGCCTATACCATATATCTCATATCAAGGATGGATCCTGTGAAGTACATCTTCCAGAAACCCATGCCTACATGGAAGCTGGAAAAATAGCAGATATTGATGAGTGAATTCGACATCATCTATGTGACTCAGAAGGCATTTAAGGGACAAGCATTAGCGGATCAACTTGCAAAAAATCCTGTAGGAGGAGAATAAGAACCACTAAAAACGTATTTTCCTGATGAAGAAGTATCATTCGTAGGAGAATATATCGCTGAAGCCTACGACAGATGGAGAATATTTTTCGATTGAGACGCAAACTTCAAATGAGTGGGTATTGGAGCCGTTGTGGTGTCAGAAATAGGTCAACATTATCCAATATCCGCAAAACTCAGATTTTCGTGCACCAATAATATAGCAGAATATGAGGCTTGCATATTGGGGCTCAATTTGGCCGTTGACATGAATATCCAGGAATTATTGGTAATTGGTGATTCAGAACTTCTGGTTCAGCAGGTGTTAGGAGAATGGGCTACAAAAAATACCAAGATATTACCATTTCTATATCATGTGCAAGAGATGATGAAGAGGTTCACGAAGATAGAGTTTAGACATGTCCCGAGAATCCAGAATGAGTTTGCAGACGCATTAGCCACTTTGTCCTCCGTGATACAGAATCCGGACAAGAATTTCATCGACCCCATTTCGGTAAAGATTCATAATCAACCAGCTTACTGTGCTTATGTTGAAGAAGAAACAGACGGGAATCCATGGTTCCATGATATCAAGGAGTACTTGGCAAAAGGAGAGTACCCGGAGCATGCAAATCATACTAAAAACGCACGCTCTGAAGATTGTCAAACCATTTCTTCCAAAGTAGAGGAATTCTGT
The DNA here is from genome assembly GCA_000715115.1 of Nicotiana otophora. Classification (NCBI taxonomy): domain Eukaryota; kingdom Viridiplantae; phylum Streptophyta; class Magnoliopsida; order Solanales; family Solanaceae; genus Nicotiana; species Nicotiana otophora. Next base: position 90,194 of record AWOL01S0041503.1, on the reverse strand, counting down.
AAAGAAGGACTCTAGACCTAGGGTTATTATGGTGTATTGATGCCAAGGAAGCTTCCAAACTGCTCAAAGCGATACACTCGGGAACTTGCGTACCACACGTGAATGGTTTCGTTTTAGCCAAGAAGATACTGAGGGCATGTTATTTTTGGATGAATATGGAAATAGACCGCATCAGGTATGTCCAGAAATGTCATCAGTGCCAAATACACGCAGATATGATACGAGTGCCACCAAATGAACTCAATGCAACGAGTGCACCTTGGCTTTTTACCGCCTGGGGAATGGACGTCATTGAACCAATCGAGCCCGCCACTTCAAACGAGCATAGGTTCATTTTAGTAGCCATAGACTACTTCACAAAATGGGTCGAAGCTGCATCCTACAAAGCTGTAACCAAGAAAGTCGTCGCAGATTTTGTGAGAGATCATATTGTTTGCCGATTCAGGGTTCCAGAGTCCATCATCACCGACAATGCCCCGCCAGTCTCAACAGTGACCTAATGAAAGCTATGTGCGAGACCTTCAAAATCAAGCACAAGAATTCCACAGCATACAGGCCTCAAATGAATGGAGCCGTGGAGGCCACCAACAAGAATATCAAGAAAATATTTAGAAAGATGGTAGAAAATCACAAGCAATGGCACGAGAAATTACCATTTGCCTTATTAGGGTACTGTACCACAGTCCGCACATCAACCGGGGCAACTCCCTATTTGCTGGTCTACGGTATCGAAGCTGTCATTCTTACCGAGGTTGAAATTCCTTCTTTAAGAATTATACAAGAAGCTAAACTCAGTGATGCGGAATGGATAAGAAGCCACTATGAACAATTAGATCTCATTGACGGGAAAAGAATGAATGCAGTGTGTCATGGTCAACTCTATCAGAATGGAATGTCTAGAGCGTTCAACAAAAGGGTCAAACCTAGACAGTTCGCACTAGGGCAGCTGGTACTGAAGCGGATCTTTCCGCATCAAGATGAAGCCAAGGTGAAATTTTTGTCCAATTGGCAAGGGCCCTACATGGTTCACAGAGTACTAACAGGAGGAGCACTGATACTCGCAGAAATGGACGGAGAGGTTTGGCCAAAGCTTGTCAATTCGGACGCAGTCAAAAGATATTACTTTTAGAATGTTCGCATTTCTTCATCTGATGTAATTGAACTACGCTCGACCTGATTCCCGTTTAAGAGGGGATATGTAGGCAGCCCTGTGGGTTCGGTCATAATTCAATAAAAATTTTATTTTTCCCACAACCAGAAACTGGGGCAAAATTTTGAGGAGGACCCTCAAAATTCCGGAGCAAGTCCAGCCAATGTCATCATATGCAGAACGGTCATAGAATCACCTAAGTAAATTGGGGTAAAATTTTGAGGAGGACCCTCAAAATTATAAGGAAGTCGCAATGTCTCTAAAGTGTCACAGTCATTGGTTCATCTTATTTATCCAATATTACATACTAATGTATTTTAAATAACTACATTCATCATACGCACACACATTGTTTTAGAGACACTAGATTTTCCCTCTGTAGTTTGTGATTCACGATGTTCCGGGTTTTGGGAATGCTATGTAGTATACTAAGGAGTTGGTTATTGTACATGCCAAGCGGCATGGTAGTCAGTTATGGTGTTATTACTACAGTTAGTTGTTGAATTTATGTTTTCATTTCATTATTCCACAAATGTTAGGCTTACCTAGTCACGACTAGGTGCCGTCACAATGTCACACGGAGGGGAAATTGGGTCGTGATAAGTTGGTATCAAAGCTCTAGGTTCATAGGTATCGTGAGTCACAAACCGATTTATTAGAGTATCGCAGATTGGTACGGAGACGTCTGTACTTATCTTCGGGAGGCTGTGAAACTGTTAGGAAAACTTCACTACTTGATTCCTTGTCGTGCGAAAATTGTTGACTTCAAAAATTCTAAACTTCTGCATTCTATTCTCACAGATAGTGAGGACATAAATTGTGGTTATCAATGATGCTTCTCCCGGAGCAGGGGTCGCTAGAGGCAGAGATAGAGGCAGAGGCCGGCGAGTAGTGCACACCGCAACTAGAGCACATACCAGAGCAGCAGTTGAGGGGCAGGTACCGGAGGCACCTGATGTTACCTCTAGACTTCAGGAGAGCTTAGCACAGTTCCTGAGCATGTTTGGTACATTGGTTCAGGCGGGGTTGATTCCAGTTGTACCGGCTACTTCACAGACTAGGGAAGGGACACAGACTCCCGCTGCCCACACTCCAGAGCAGCGAGTTCCCGTTGGTCAGGTTCCAGGTGTCATGGCGACACAGCCTGTGGTCCCATTTCAGCAGGTGGTAGGGATCACTCGCCGGGTAGAGGACAGGTGGGTCTAGGAGAGAGAGGACAGGAGAGGTAAGGAGAGAGAGTACAGGGAGGCGAGGAGAACTCGTAGACCGGGGAGATCCGCTGGTCCTTATTTTGGAGGTAGGGTACGACATGGTAGAGGTTTTATGGGTCAGCCAGTTTAGTTTGCATTTCAGGCTTCGCACAGTGTTTCAGGTGTTCATGGGTCTCAGGGTAACCGTACCGCACAATTCCCACAGCTACGTCAGCAGAAAGGTTGTTTTGAGTGTGGCGACACTCGCCATGTGGTGAGGATTTTCCCCAAGCTTAGGAGGGGTGCACCTCTACAAACTTCTCAGCCACAGCATGCTCCACCGGGTCCTCATGCTATCATTACAGCACAAGATGCCACCCCACCTGTGCAGCCAGCCCGAGGTGGAGGTCGGGGAGGTAGAGGTCACCCTAGAGGGGGAGGCCAGGCCAGATATTATGCCCTTCCTACTCGTACAGAGGCAGTCGCTTCTGATTCTGTCATTACATGTATTATTTGACCTAGGCTCTATATACTGTTATGTGTCCTCTTATTTTTCCCCGTATTTGGGTGTATCTCGGGATTTTTTGAGTTCCCCTGTTTATATGTCTACTCCTATGGATTCTCTTGTTGTGGACAGCGTGTATCAGTCGTGTTTGATTGCTCTTAGTGGTTTTGAGACCAGAACCGATTTATTATTTCTCAGCATGGTGGACTTTGATATTATTTTGGGCATGGACTGGTTGTCACCCCATTATGATATTCTTGATTATCATGCTAAGACCGTGATGCTGGCTATGCCAGGTTTATCGCAATTAGAGTGGAGAGGTACCTTAGAGTATACTCCCAGCAGAGTTACTTCATTTCTTAAAGCTCAACGAATGGTTGAGAAGGGGTGTGATGCGTATCTAGCTTATGTGAGAGATTTCAGTACTGATACCTCTACACTTGAGTCTGTTCTAGTAGTAAGGGACTTTGCAGATGTGTTTCCAGCTGATCTTCCGGGCATGCTGCCCGACAGAGATATTGATTTTGGCATTGATTTGTTGTCGGGCACTCAGCCCTTCTCTATTCCTCCATATCATGTGGCTCCTCTTGAATTAAAGGAGTTGAATGAGCAGTTACAGGAGTTTCTTAATAAGGGCTTCATTCGGCCCAGTGTGTCACCTTGGGGTGCTCCTGTCTTATTTTTGAAGAAGAAGGATGGTTCTATGCAGATGTGTATTGATTACCGCCAGTTGAACAAAGTCACAGTAAAGAATAGGTATCCATTGCCTCGTATTGATGACCTATTTGATCAGTTAGAGGGTGCCAGAGTGTTTTCCAAGATTGACTTGTGTTCAGGTTATCATCAGTTGAAGATTCGGGAGCTAGATATCCAAAGACTACTTTCAGGACCAAATATGGTCACTATGAGTTTCTTGTCATGTCTTTTGGGTTGACCAATGCCCCAGCAGCTTTTATGCACTTGATGCACACTGTGTTCTAGCCATAATTATCTTGAATCATTCGTCATTGTGTTTATTGACGACATTCTGGTGTACTCTCGGACTCGGGAGGATCATGAGCAGCACTTGAGGACTGCGCTTCAAACCTTGAGAGAAAAGAAGTTATATGCAAAATGTTTGAAGTGTGAGTTTTGGCTAGACTCAGTGGCATTCTTGCGTCATATAGTATCGAGTGATGGGATCCAGGTGGATCCGAAGAAAGTGGAAGCAGTGCAGAGTTGGCCCAGACCGTCCTCAGCGATAGAGATCCGGAGCTTCCTTGGTTTGGCGTGGTATTACCGTCGGTTTGTTGAGGGATTTTCTTCTATTGCAGCACCTATGACCAGGCTGACCCAGAAGGGTGCTCCGTTCAGGTGGACAGAGGGGTGTGAGCAGAGCTTTCAGAAGCTCAAGACAGCTTTGACTACAGCCCCAATATTGGTATTGCCTTCAGGTTCGGCGTCTTATACAGTTTATTATGATGCGTCGCAAGTTGGCCTCGCCGCGGTGTTGATGCAGGACCATAGGGTGATTACCTACGCATCTAGACAGCTGAAGGTACATGAAAATAACTATCCTATCCACGACCTTAGGCTAGCAGCTATTGTTCATGCCTTGAAGATTTTGAGGCACTATTTGTACGACGTTCCTTGTGAGATCTACACTGATCACCAGAGTTTGCAGCATTTGTTTAAGCAGAGGGATCTTAATTCGCATCAGAGGAGGTAGTTAGAGCTGCTTAAGGATTATGACATTACCATTTTGTACTATCCCGGGAAGGCCAATGTGGTGGCTGATGCTTTGAGTCGTCGGGCAGAGAGTTTGGGGAGTTTAGCATATCTTCCAGCAGCAGAGAGGCCTATGGCATTGGATGTTTAGGCCTTAGCCAGCCAGTTTGTGAGATTGGATATTTCTAAGCTGAGTCGAGTATTGGCTTGTGTGGTCTCTTGGTCTTCTCTTTATGTTCGTATCATGGAGCGTCAGTATGATGACCCCCATCTACTTGTCCTTAAGGACATGGTCCAGCACGGTGATGCTAAGGAGGTCACTATTAGGGAGGATGGTGCACTGAGGATGCAAGGCTAGTTATGTGTGTCCAATGTGGATGGTTTGCGTGCGTTGATTCTCTAGGAGGCTCACAGCTCGCAGTACTCCATTCATCCGGGTGCCGCGAAGATGTATCACGACCTGAGGTAGCATTATTGGTGGAGGAGGATGAAGAAGGACATAGTAGAGTATGTGGTTAGATGTTTAAATTGCCAGTAGGTGAAGTATGCACATCAGCGACCGGGTGGGTTGCTTCAGAAGATAGAGATTCTGGAATGGAAATGGGAGCGGATCACTATGGACTTCGTTGTTGGACTCCCACAGACTCAATGGAAGTTTGATGCAGTTTGGGTGATTGTGGACAGGCTGACCAAGTTAGCTCATTTTATTCTTGTGATGACTACCTATTCTTCCGAGCAACTGTCTTGAATTTACATTCGTGAGATTGTCAGACTTCATGGCGTACCTGTATTTATCATCTCTGATAGGGGCACACAATTTACATTGCGGTTCTAGAGAGCTGTACAGCAGGAGTTGGGTACTCGGGTGGAGGTGAGCATAGCTTTTCACCCTCAGACGGACGGACAGTCGGAGGGCACTATTCAGATTTTTAAGGATATGCTCTGTGCGTGTGTGATGGAGTTTAGAGGTCCTTGGGATCAGTTCTTGCCACTTGCGGAGTTTGCCTACAACAACAGTTATTAGTCCAGCATTCATATGGTACCGTATGAGGCTCTATATGGTAGGCGGTGTCGGTCTCCAGTGGGTTGGTTTGAGCCGAGCGAGGCCATATTATTGGGTATAGACTTGGTTCAGGATGCCTTGGAGAAGGTGAATGTGATTCAGGAAAGACTTCACACAGCCCAGTCCAGACAGAAGAGCTATGCAGACCAGAAGGTTTGCGATGTTGCATTCATGGTTGGAGAGCGGGTCCTGCTTCGGGTTTCGCCTATGAAGGGCATTATGAGGTTCCGTAAGAGGGGCAAGCAGAGCCCAAGGTTTATTATCCCCTTTGAGGTGTTGCGGCCAGTTGGGGTGGTTGCTTATGAGCTTGCCTTACCTCCCAGCCTAGCAGGAGTTCATCCGGTATTTTATGTTTTGATGCTCCGGAGGTATCACAGCGATCCGTCTCATGTGTTGGATTTCAGCTCAGTCCAGTTGGAGAGGGATCTATCCTATGTTGAGGAGCCAGTGGCTATTTTGGACAGGCAGTTTCGGAAGCTGAGGTCAAAGAACATTGCATCAGTAAAGGTTCAGTGGCAGGGTCAGCCGGCCGAGGAGGCGACTTGGGAGACCGAGCAGGATATGCGTAGCCATTATCCTCATCTTTTCACCACTTCAGGTTTGTATCTATACTCGTTCGAGGATGAACGATTATTTTAAGAGGGGGAGGATGTAACGACCCGGCCGGTCATTTTGAAAGTTATTGCCCCGATCCCCTATTTACTGCTTCTCCCATATCTATTTCTGCTATTGTGACTTGTTGGGAGGTTTTGTTTTGGTTTTTGGAGTGTTTTGGGACACTTAGTCCCTAAATGGAGGTTTAAGCCTTAGGATTTGGACCGTAGTCGGAACTATGTGAAGACGACTCCGGAATAGAGTTTTATCAGTTCTGTTAGCTCCGTTAGTTGATTTTGGACTTAGGGGCGTGTCTGGATTGTGTTTTGGAGGTCCGTAGCTTATTTAGGCTTGAAATGGCAAAAGTCGATATTTTGGAGATTTAGACCAGTAGTGGAAATTTTGATAACGGGGTCGGTTTCCGATTCCGGAAGATGGAGTAGGTCCATAATGTTGAACATGACTTGTGTGCAAACTTTGGGGTCAATCGGACGTGGTTTGGTTGGTTTCGGCATCGGTTGTCAAATTTGGAAGTTTCAAGTTTCTTTAAGTTTGAATTGGAGGGTGATTCGTGATTTTAGCGTAGTTTGATATGATTTGAGGGCTCGACTAAATTCATATGGTGTTTTAGGACTTGTTGGTATGTTTGGTTGAGGTCCCAGGGGGCCTCGGGTGTGTTTCGGATGCTCAACGGATCATTTTGGATTTTGGAAAGATAGCAGATTTCTTTGGTTTTTGTTGTAGAAGTTTGTTCTTCGCGTTCGCGAAGTTTTGGCCAGTGGAAGCATCGCGAACGCGAAGAGTAGGATGCATTCACATAGAGGAAAAATGGAACAGCTGGGACCCCAAGGATTTGTTCAATGCGTTCGCGTAGAGGAGAACGTATTTGCAAAGGGTCTGGTAGGTGAAGATACGCGTTCGCGAGAGGACTCTCACGTTCGCGAAAGAGGAATTTTGATCAATGGACTTTTGTTCTACGCGAATGCGAGGAGATAGCCACGTTAACGAAAAAGGATTACCTGGGCAGTACTTAAACATTTCAAAATCGAGGGTTAGCTATTTTTATCAAAACTTGAGTTTGGGAGCTCGGATTTGGACGAAATTTTGAGGGTTTTCAGAGATATCAATTGGGTAATGACTCTTAACTTGATTTTGGTTATAACCCACTAATCTATCATTAATTTTATCATTTAATTTCGGCTTTGGGGTGAAAAATTGGGAAACATTGAGAAGAGTTCTTAGACCAAATTTTGGGGTTTTGATCGAGATTGTGGTATCGTATTTGAGTGAATTTGGTATGGTTAGACTCGTGAGTGAATAGGTGTTCGTATTTTGTGACTTTTACCCGATTTAGAGACGTGTGACCGGGGAGGCTTTTTAGGCGATTTTTCCAATTTCTTGCCTTAGCTTTTATTTCAATAACTAGATTAGTTTATTGTGGTTATATTTATGTTATGTAATTGGTTTTGGCTATATTTGGGCCATTAGGAGTCGAATATTCGTGGAAAGAGCATTGTGACGGATTGAATTGAGCTTGGTTCGAGGTAAGTGGCTCGCCTAACCTTGTGTGGGGGAACTCCCCTTAGGACTTGGTACTGCTTTTGATATATGAGCGCCTTGTACGTGAGGTGACGAGTACGTACACGGGCTATTGTTGCAACAAAACTCCGTTTTCACTAAGTAAAATACCTATCTTCCTTTAACTAAGCTAAACTAGCATATGAATTTATCCTGTTTAGTCTAGAGCAGCATGTCTACGTATCTTAATTGCTTATGTGAACTCTGTGCAGCATGCTTAGTGAATTTCCTGCTTCTTCCTTGACTGGTACTTATTCTAAATCATAAGATTTCGTGATGTAGTTGTATTTCTATTGTTTGTGCTGCATATTTACTTTGAGACTACGGAACGGTATTTTGGTAGATCCCCCTACTCTGCATATTTACTTTGGGACTACGGAACGGTATTCCGGTAGTAATCTGCATATTTACTTTGGGACTACGAACGGTATTCCGGTAGATCCCCTTGCTCTGCATATTTACTTTGGGACTACGAACGGTATTCCGGTAGATCCCCTTGCTCTGCATATTTACTTTGGGACTATGGAACGGTATTCCGGTAGAACCCCCAGCTCTGCATATTTACTTTGGGACTACGGAACGGTATTCCGGTAGATCCTCCTAGTTTGCATGTTTACTTTGGGACTACGGAACGGTATTCCGGTAGATCCTCCTAGTTTGCATGTTTACTTTGGGACTACGGAACGGTATTTCGGTAGATCCCCCCTGCTCTACACATTTACTTTGGGACTACGGAATGGTATTCCGGTAGATCTCCTGTTGTTATTTCTATGTACTGAGCTGTTGACTTGCTATGATTTCATTCTTGTTAAATTTCAGCACTTATTTTTACTGCAATATTTCATTCTGTCTTAGTTTATTATATATATATACCAGTAGGGCCCTGACCTGATCTCAACACTACTCGACCAAGGTTAGGCTTGGCACTTACTGGGTACCGATTGTGGTGTACTCATGCTACTCTTCTGCATATATTGTTCGTGCGCAGATCCAGGTATTCCTTATCAGCCGCACTATCAGTGAACCAGGACAACTTTGGAGACTTCAAGGTATATATGTCGCATCCGCAGACCTCGGAGTCCCCTTCTACTCTTTCCCATGTGCATTATCTTCTGTATTTTCTTTCGATAGACTCTGATGTATAGAGACACTAGATTTCTCTTCTGTAGTTTGTGATTCACGATGTTCCGGATTTTGGGAATGCTATGTAGTATACTAAGGAGTTGGTTATTGTACATGCCACACGGCATGGTATTCAGTTATGGTGTTATTGCTACAGTTAATTGTTGAATTTATGTTTTCATTTCATTATTCCGCAAATGTTAGGCTTACCTAGTCACAGAGACTACGTGCCATCACGGCGTCACACGGAGGGGAAATTGGGTTGTGACAAGTCCGTACGTAGTTAAAGCATGTTTATGTACGGGTAGACTTAGGACTTTGTCATGTAATATTTGAATTATTTGAACTTATTTTGCTAGCTTAATCAATCGAATTTATAAATTGAAATTGATTTAGAAGCACATGTATATATGTTAGGCCGAGCCTTATCACCTTGAGTTGTTGGCAAGTTATTTGAGAAACGTTAAAGGTTGCATTCACTTTATACTCATGTACTGTATTGTAATCATGTGTCTCGTAATGCGATAAATTCCTTACTTTCTTGTGGAGCGGGCTGAACGCCTCGGCAGTATAGTAGATGCATCTATGGTTTGTGCCACTCGACCCTCGGCAGTGTACATATTATTTTGGATCGGGCCGTACGACCTCGGCATAATCGTGCGTTATATCACTAACAGTCAGAATGTTCACGAGATTATCCTTCCACTGATGCCCGTCACTTTATATGGTATTTCCTTATCCATTTGATATTGGCACTTGATGTGTTTGAGTTGTTGAGATAGGATACGAGATTGAGAGATTGATATCGTTAAAAAAAAATTTGGAAGATTGTGTTAGTTACAGATTTACCTCACAATTATTGTTGTGCTTCTTATCTGTTTATGATTTACCATATTGATTTATTGGACCATTAGTAAGTGTCGATGTCGACCTCTCGTCACTACCTCTCCGGAGTTAGGCTAGATACTTATTAGGTACGCATTAATTTACGTACTCATGCTTGCACTTCTGCATTAAATGTGCAGGATCTGACAGGTTCATTTGGTGATCATCCTGGCACAGCTGTTGAGGAGACTTTATATGAGATGCATTACAGGCTACGCATCGCAGTCCACAGAGTCCCCATCATACTATTCACCTTGTCCTATCTTATTTATATTTCAGACAAATGTTTTATTATTATTGTACTCCTTAGTAAATACTCATGCACTTGTGACACCGGATTTTGGGATATACTAGTTGATGCTTACGGTTCTGTATATTATCATCGCCTTTCATTTCTTTTATAAACTACTAATTTTGTACGTTCCCGTGGATTTAAAAGTGTAAATTTCCTTCCTTAGTAAAATTTATGATTTCGAAAGTAATAAAATGAACAACTAATGCGATAGTTCACCGTTGGCTTGCCTAACGTGATGTTGGGCGCCATCACGACCTATAGCAGATTTTGGATCGTGACAAGTATATTATACTCATCCAGTATATATATTATACTGATCGAGTATATTATGGCCATCCCGTATATTATACTAATCTAGTATATTATACTCATACATTATATTATACTCTCATCCAGTATATTATACTGATCTAGTATATTATACTGATCGAGTATATTTTACTCATACAGTATATTATACTCATCCAGTATATTATAACGATCGAGTATATTTTACTCATCCAGTAGAAAAAAGTGGACAATAATGCTTCCAACAGCCAAATTTTGAAATGCAAGTTATTAGAACCAAAATCTAGTATACTATCAGTAGAAATTAATTAAAAGCAAGACTAATTAAAATCATAGAAATAACAACTTACATTCACAGTGTCGCTAACATTAACTTTTGATGAATGTTGGAGAAGATATGATGGATTCACCTTCAAAACCTTAAACTTCTATTAAATAAACAAAAACATAACAATTAGATTAAAACAAAATGATGGATTCACCTTGAAAACATTAAACTTCTATTAAATAAGCATAAACATAAACAATTAGATTAAAACAAAATATATGCGCAAAGAAATATGATAAAAAGCCAAATACTACTAACTTACACTTTCATTTGTAAAGAAAGCTTTATGAAGTTTGTCATATTTTGGACATCCAATGCTTGAGCAAGACAACATCCTAATTGGCCCCCGATCATCATATTTTAAAAATTGACGGAGATCATTAAACACTTCCATCATCCATATATTGAACAAAATTGGGAATCCAAGCGCCGTGTAAGATGGGATCCTACCCATTGATTTCTTTTTCACTAAATCAGTTGTTAGAAGATGCGACAAACTATCAATAAGCTCATCAAAATAGAAACTGCCCCATGGAAAAGAAACACAAAGCTCTTCGTCGTCAATGATTTTCATAGAACGATCGCTTATATTTCGACCTTCACATTTATCCAATAGAACGGCTTCTAATAGATAAATTTGAGCAAGCTTTACTACATTTTCATCACAAACCTCGACATCAACACATACATCAATTGTTGTACCATCACGCAATCGAGACCGCTTTTGCATAAAATGATACAAAGTCTCTACCTTCAAAACCCTTTTCACTTCAGGAAAATACCGTTCCTTCAAACGGTTCTCTCTAACATCAACAAAACTATAATCGGATGTCTTAATCTTAAGTTCAGTAATAGTGTAGAAATCCTCTTCTGTAAATGCTACATCATGCCCAAAAACTTTAAAAATTATTTTGCTTTTATCCTTGTAGAAAAGTTGAGACAGCAACATACAATGAGTCAACTTTCCAAAGTGACTAACTTCATCCAACTCAAAAATATTCCCAAATACACCGTTCTTCAACATATCCATTTGAGTTCCGAACAAAAAGGATGAAATAATTTGCTTAAAATTTCTATCACCTTTCGAGTAACAATCAGCAAAAAACCAATCCTTAAACTCATAAAATCTATCTCCCTCCTAAAATTAAAATACTACAAATATAAACAATATTTTATATAATTTAAAGATAAAAACTTGAACATTTCAGGAATACGCACCTTCAATATACTACTTAAAAATTCCATTTATGTATAATCATGAAAACAAAGCATATTACAAATTAGATTAGTAAACACGATCAGAATCCAGTAAATAAACAGAACTCCAATATAAACAGAACTCATCCAGTATAACGTACTGGACAAAAAAGCATACAGATGGCAGACTTCCGAATAATATACTGGATCAAATTAATTAGAAACAATGAAACTCCAGAAACAAATACTGGAGTATAAAGAAGAAACATAATCAAAGAGCATATTAAAAAAAACAGAGACAAATAATCATTGAAAAAAAGTAATCAGAAATAAAACACAACTCTAGTATAAACAGAACTCATCCAGTATAAACATACTGGACAACAAGCTTACAGACGGCAGACGTCCCGTATAACACGCTGGAATCAAACAAAACTCAAGTATATTATAATAATCATCTAGTATAACATACTGGACAACAAACCTTCAGAGGACAGACTTCCCGTATAATATACTGGACCAAATTTATTATAAAACTCCATAAACAAATACTGGGCTAGAAATAGAAAACATAATCAAACACCATATAAAAAAAATACAATTACAAATTATATTTAAACACAAGTAATCAGATATAAATAGAACTTCACTATATTATAATAATCATCCAGTAAAAAAATACTGTACAATAAGCCTTCAGAGGATAGACTTCCCGTATAATATACTACACTAAATTTATTACAAAAATAAAACTCCATAAACAAATACTAGGGTAGAATTAAAAAAAACATAATCAAAAACCATTTAAAAAACACACATACAAATTATCATTAAACACAATAATCATAAATAAATAGAACTCTAGTATATTATAATAATCATCCAGTATAAAATACTGTGAAACAAGCCTTCAGAAGACAGACTTCCCGGATAATATACTGCATCCAATTTATTACAAAAATAATTAAAAACTGAACAACTAGCCTTCAGAGGTCACGCTTCCCGTATAATATACTGGAACCAAATTTATTAGTAACAATAAATATCTATAAAAACAATACTGAAAAACATAATCAGATACAACATACTTAAAAAAGCAAATACAAATTAATTTATACTGCACAACAAGCCTTCAGAAGTCAATTAAAAAATATAATCCAATATAGCATGTAAAAAACAAAAAAAACATATAAAAATTATCATTAAAAACAAGTATTTTCAAAATAAAAGAAACTCCAGTATTGTAACGACCCGACCGGTCGTTTTGAGTTTTAGCACGTCATTCGGCGGTTTGAGACCATGAGTAGCTTCACTTCAGATATTAAGACTTGTACGTGTGGTCGGAATTGGAATTCAGGACGTTCGGAGTTGATTTGGAGAGAAAATTCTAAATTCAGAAGCTTTAAGTTGGAGGAATTGACTAAGGGTTGATTTTGAGTAAACGACCTCGGAATCAGGATTTGAAAGTTCCAACAGGGTTGTATGATGATTTTGGACTGGGGCGTATGTCCGGATCGAGTTTTGGATGACCCAGAAGTATTTTGGCGCTTATTACGGAAGGTTGGCATTTGGAAGGATTTCATAAATTTGGGTCGAAGTGCTGTTATCGATGTTTGTTTGGAATTCTAAGTCTGGGAATAGCTCTGTATGATGATTCTGGCCTTAGGAGCGTATTTGGAAGTGGATTTGGAAGTCCGTAGGTCATTTTAGGGTCATTTGACGGAAGTTAAAAATTTGGATAATTTTGAGAAGTTTGACCGGGAGTGAACTTTTTGATACCGGGGTCAGATTCTGATTCCGGAAGTTGGAGTAGGTCTGCAATGTCAAATGCAATTTGTGTGCAAAATTTGAGGTCAATTGGACGTGATTTGATAGGTTTCGATATCGAATGTAAAAGTTTGAAGTTCTAAAGTTCATTAAGCTCGATTTGGGGTGCGATTCATGATTTTGGCGATGTTTGATGTGATTTGAGGCGTCGAGCAGGTCTGTGTTATGTTATGGGACTGGTTGGTGTGATTGGACGAGGTGTCGGGGACCTCGGGTGTGTTTCGGTGTGGTTTCGGATCAATTTGAGCTGTTTTGGTGGCTGGTATCTGGTTTCCTTCTTCGCGAACGCAAACGGAGTCCCGCATTTGTGAAGAGGAACTTTGAGGCTGCTGGGATTTGGTCTTCGCGAATGCGAGACAGTAGCTGGGAAGGCCTTCGTGAATGCGGCAACGGCTTTGTGAACGCGAAGAAGAGAGAGGGAGCGGGGGCTTGGAGCAGTTGGCCTTCGCGAATGCGGCCAAGGTGACGTGAACACGATGAGTAGATTGGAGGTAGTGCATTCTGGCCTTCGCGTTCGCGATGGTCATGCCGCGAACGCGAAGAAGGGCGGACCTAGGCTGGGCAAAATATTTTTAAAGCGGGGTTTGGGTTCATTTCACCCATTTTTCCCACGGCCTGGGCGATTTGTTGGAGCTTTTAAAGAAGAGATTTCATCATCAAGCATGAGGTAAGAAATTTCATCATCAAGCATGAGGTTTATACATGGATCTAGGCATGAAAATTTGTAGAAATTTGGGATTTTGAAGGAAAACCGAGAAATTTATATTTTTTGATTTTGACCACGGATTTGGGCATGGAATTGAGAATAAATCATATATTTGAATTCGTAATGTTATGGGTAATGTTTATCTTCGAAAAGTTTTGCAATCCGGGCACGTGGGCCCGAGGGTTGCTTTATCGACTTTTCGAGCGGAGTTGGGAATTTGTCTAAATTGAATTATTATGAGTATTAGAGTGTATTTTTATTGGTTTGCACATTGTTTGACTAGTTTTGGAGAGTCGGGTATCAGTTTGAGGTGTTAGAGGGGCTTTGGAGCCGGTTATGGAACTTCGGAGTGAGGTAAGTCTCATGTCTAACTCTGTGAGGGGGAAATTAACCCCTAGGTGTTGTAATTGATATTTGTTACTTGTTATGGGGGCTACGTACACACGAGGTGACGAGAGTCCGTATGTAGCTAGATTCATGTCATTGTCCGGCTAGACTTAGGTTCACACCATACTATACTTGTATTATATGGGTTATCCTTGCTCGTTTAATTCCTTTATTTTGCTTTACGACTTGAGACTAGACATGCGTAGAGTGATAGACTCGCATTTGTAGAGATTTGATAACATTCATGATTTGCCACGGAATAATGGTGTTCGTCTTACGGATTTCTCACGCGCCATGCGTTTTCATTGAAAGGTTTTCCTTGACGATTTTTATTACTCACATGTTTGTTCGTGAGAGGGGGTCAAGGACCCGTTAAAGCTTCTTTTTCTAATGGGATCAGGCCATTCGCCTCGGCAAGATTTATGTACCACACTCCAATGAAAGCGGGTCGTTCGCCTCGACAGTTTAATAGATACATCTATGGTTCGACCCTCGGCAGTGCACAGATTATGATGGGATCAGGTCGTACGCCTCGGCATTTCTATAAACTATCTTCATGGAATCTTGCGTAATATTTGACAAGAAGCCAGTGTATCTGTGAGTTCATCCTGATTTGAAGTATAACTACCCATTTTGGTGAGGTCCACTATATATTTATATATATGCTCCGGTTGAGGAGAAAATTTGCTAATTGAGAGCTTGAGCCTATTGTAAAGGGGAGAATTATACAACGGATTTATACTTGTTTACTTTATTTATTTATTCTTCCTCATATTTGTTCACCTCTTTGCGGTACCTGATATTATTGGACCACTAGTGAGTGTCGATGTCAACCCTTCGTCACTACTCCTCTGGGGTTAGGCTAGATACTTACTGGGTACACGTTGATTTACGTACTCATACTACATTTGCTGCACATTTTTGTGCAGGTACATTTATGTCTGGTGGTCCTTTGGCGTGGAGGCACGGATGATACTGGGACTTACCGCGAACTGCATTTCATGTTACGATCCGCAGCGGATAGAGTCTCCTTCGGAGTTATTTATATTTCTCCTATCTAATTTGTATTCCGGACAGATGCTGTATTTTATTTTACTTCCTAGTTGATGCTCATGCACTTGTGACACCGAATTTTTGGGGGTGTATACGGGTTATTCATTGATGTAGTTGCGAAAAATATTTCCCTTCACTTTGTAAATCCCATTATGTATCATGTAATTAAAGAAAATTATGATTTCAAATACTGATATGAGTAATTAGGATAATCATTTATTGTTGGCTTGCCTGACCGTGGTGTTAGGCACCATCACGGCCTTTAATGGATTTTGGGGCGTGACTACATGGTATCAGAGCACTAGGTTCACTTAGGTCTCACGAGTCATGAGCAAGTCTAGTAGAGTCTTGCGGATCGGTACAAAGACGTCTGTACTTATATTCGAGTGGCTACAGGGCTGTGAGGAGCACTTCCCTTCTTGATTCCCCATCATGCGATTTGATTCCTTTGAGACTTATGCCTTCGTGTCCTTCATATTCAATCTTATGCGACATGAAGCACTTGTTAAATTGGGAATCGAGGAATTTTAATGGTACTACAGGTGTGGTACAAGATGTTTCTCCCTGCATATTTGATTGGGCTATTGTCGTCGCCTTGCGGAAGGTCGTTCTGTTGTTTCATCTCAGTATCAGTATTACCTAAGGTTTTGAGATTTGGCATTGATTGTTATGACGATTCGTGTGTTGCTATCGCATAGTGTTTATGTAATGGTAGGATGCTTGTCTATGCGTCGAGGCAGTGAATGACTTAAAAAGGAGGGTGTTTTTTTTAGTGCATGATTCAGAGGTTCAGCATTTTATTTCCAACAGAGGAAAGGCAATCGGACTTTGAATGTTCAGGTTTGGGATAATGGAGTAACGAGACTTGGTATTTTTGAGCGTGGTGGAGTTCTTACTTATTAGGTGGTGTCATCGTCCTTGTTGAACACGTTAAGGTTCGTCGGTGTTATGGTCTTCATCAATTTTCTGCCGGGACAGGGTAGTGTGAAATGGTGCCGGAGAAGCGGTTGTCAGAGATAGCGGAGTGTAGCGATTTCGGAATCAAATGGGTATTTCTAATGTTGATGGCTAGAGAAGGATGATCTTCTAGGAGGCTTGGAGTTGGTGGCGATTTTTTAGCTCAAGCATTACAGAGATGGATTAGGATTTGAGGCAACAATTGGGCAACGAAGGATGAGGAAGGTCATGTGGGAGGTGTTTTGCGGTGGTTGAATTGCTAGAAGGTCAAGTATGAAAAGCGGAAGTCGAGGAATTGCTTAAAGGAGAGGGTTTGACCAAAGTGGAAGAGTGGCAGAGTATCATATGGGTTCTGTGGTAGGATAGCTACACATCTCGAGGAATGTTTAGAGTGATTTGGGACTTATGGTGGATAGTGACTAGGTCTATGGACTAATTTGGAATATTGGCTACTATACTGAGGAAGATTGGATACGACAGGAAGGAGTTGCTCGATATAAAGAGAGATACAACATGACCTTGGATTGGAATGTATCATCGCACCTGTAGTTGATGTCAATGGGGATTGAACGGACTTGAACAGCTGGTGGAGGGGCACGGTCTCATAATGGTTTATTGGTTTCGTAATAATTGTACTCGGTACAGTGTCGTTGAAAGAGGTCGGCATGGAATTTCCACAGGTGGGATATCTCCTGTGAGCAGGTTAGTCATTGCGTGGTGTTGATGAAGCTTCTACGAAGAATTTTACCGGCTATTCGGTAAGAGGTCGAATGTGTATATGTGGCTAGTGATTTAGAGTGTTCATGAAATGGTTGACAGGAAGATTTTGAGGAATTTGGTAGGTCGATTGTGCGAGGTCATGTCAATGAAGAAGAATGGATCTTGGTAGGTTCCAGGGTTATGAAATTGTAGCTTCAAGCTAATTGGAAGAACCCCACCGTCTACGATTGGATTGCATGGTTGTCTACTTGTGAGGTTTCTGGATATCGGCATATTGGTGAGTTATTACGACTAAGGAAAGAAAACATCAGTGGTAATTTGAGCAAAGGATTTGGGGAATGTGTACTATAATTGGCCTTATCGATTCAGGTTCAGGCTTTGGGAAGACTCAGAGTTTATGCTTCGTGTAGATGTGATATACAAGGAAAGTGAGTCAGTCGGGTGCTTCTTTGAGAAGGTGTTCATGTGATAGCAGGGCCTTGGAGTTTGATCATATTTGAGGACAAGTCAGAGTGGGTGACCCTTAACAACGGTTCTAGTGGGTTCACGTTGTTCAAAGTGCGGTGTCTAAGGATTTCGAGTCCATAGTAGGGTAAAGTATCGAGATTTTGCAGCAGACTATGAAAAGGCTATGTTATCATTGGGTATGCACTGCAGTTTTGGAAGAAGGGAATAAGTATCTTCGGATTCACGGAAGGTCTTGCAGAATGGGTGTACCAGTTGGTGATGCTATGGTGCGCGTAAGGAGAATATGAGATGGTTCATGGGTGTTGAGACGATGTGGTCTCGTGGATTGCGTCACTCAAGATGAGTGTTGTTGGGTATCGTTACGTTAATAAATGGAGCTATTATTATTTCTAGGGAAAGTTGAGAATAAATTGGAAGAAGAAAGGTCGGCTAATAATGGTTGAATCGACATGATTGTGGTCGTGATCCGTTCCCTCAGTGTGTTAAGTTATATATGTGGTTTGTGGCGGTACGTGCGAGGCTTGACAGCCACCGTAATTCGATTGATTTGGGAGGTATTTGGTTCTAAGGACTAGGTTGAGTAAATGGATTCCGTAAGAGTCATGGCGATTTAGATTGCGACATGAGGTTTGTGTTTCCGCGGATTGAGAATTCAGTTGCGTTGCATCGGTTCTTCTGAAATGAGCTAAGTAAGAGGTTTCTATATGATGAAGGGTTTATTCTACCAGTGGTTCAGGAGTTATGATGAAATTTTTTATACTCTCGCGTATTGGTATGTTAGGTGCAGTGAGCGGCATGGGAATTGGAAGTTGAGAATCAAGGTTGCAGTTTGGTGTTGACAAGAATGCCACGAGCTTGGATAAGCAAGAAAGGATTCAGATGGTTAGAGTAAGCTGGTATTGTCTTTAGCGTCACCTGAGATCGGTGTCCTATGTAAGAGGCTTTGTGTACTGATCGCGGATTTTTGATTTGCTTTACAGCATTGTATGGCCGGTGGTATGGATGTGCAAACTTTGTTACCTGGTGCGGAAGGTCGTGGGAGCATATCCCCTGGGAAGATTGCATAGGTGTGGCATGCAGTCACTTGATTGATTAAAGATTGAAACCAAGTATGGAAATTATGGTACTATCGCTAAGGTGAGGGTTTAGTCCTGGAAGGCGCTCTATTCATTTGGTTATGAGCTGCGGAAGTTATTTCGGATTCGACGATTGTTCTTGTGTGTCATGGGAAAAAAGTTATTGTGGATCCTTGAAAGGTTATTGTCCCAGTATGGTACGATCAGAATCAGCTTGGGGTCCGTGGATGGATCTAAATATGGGTGTATGCTCTATATCATGCCAGATGTGCTCATTTCAGCATAGCGTTGTTTACGGAGGAGTCTTCGGCCTTGGATGTTATTTCTGCCGTCAGTTACTCTATGTAATCTATATTATGCAAGGTGGTTTGTGAGGTGGCTTGAGTATTCGCACATGTGTTGTGATCCTGTGTAGTTTGTGGCATTATATGAGCGAGATGGCTCTCCAAATGCAGGTCATTTATTGCATCCTAGTTGTGCTTGGGTATTGTAGCGTATGGCGCCATCCGTCTCCCAGAGTTATATTTTTGCACTTGGTGTGTTCGTGGTCGATATTCGGGCATTTCGTAGGTATAGGCTTTTCGTCTTGATGGGTACTTCCCTATTTATTGTCATGTATAGATCGGGTGGCACGCCGCCACAGATATGTTGTTTGGATCGGGTGTCACGCCGCCACGAATATGTTGTTTGGATCGGGTGGCATGCTGCAATGGTATCATGTGTGGATCGGGTTGCACGCCGCAACAGTGTGATATTGAGTACAATTTCCCATATCTATTATTGTGTGTTTTGCTTCTCATTTCCTGAGGAAGGTTCATGACATCTTTTCGGTTGTTTAAATTAGTTACATGGGTTGAGTAGTTCTTTCCAGAGTTTGTTTCCTTATGTATCACGTTCGAATTAGAAGATTGTTGGCACATTGTGGCATCATATGAGACTTTTGGCAATGTCTAAGGTGCCTGAGCAGCTTGTACTGGGTGAGACGAGATTATTGGACATGGGATCAGTGCGATCAGATTTATATGAGGCACATTAAAGATTAAATATCGATATTCAGTCCAGAATGAGGTAATGGTTCTTGCCGGGAGGAGAAACTCCATGAATTATCATTCAGTAGGTGGTTATGAGTATCTACACATCTCTTTTGTCGTGGCAGTATTGCGAGAGCTGAAACGGGACTTATATGCTTCATGGGGTGTGTTATGGGCATCAGATTCGTGGGATTTCAGCTATTGCTGTCAGGATATGTCATTATGGTCATGTGAATAAAGCGGTGCATGGTGTGAATTCGGTAAGAGTATACAATCATGTATTGGTACATCGTGTAATGATGGATACGGTGTTCGTATGTTGAAATCATACCTGGTAGAGAATTTCAGATGATGGAATTTGGCTCTAAGGCTAACTTGACTAAATTAAAGGATGATTTCGGGCAATTCCAGAGCAGTTCTTAGCACGTTCGAGGACGAACGTATGTTTAAGTGGGAGAGAATGTGTAACGACTCGGACGGTCGTTTTGAGAGTAATAACCCCGATCCCCTACTAACTGCTTCCCCCGTATCTTTTTCTGCTTATGTGACTTGTCGGGAGGTTTTATTTTTGGTTTCGAAGTGTTTTGCGACACTTAGTCCTTAAACGGAAGCTTAAGCCTTAGGATTTTGACCGTAGTCGGAACTGTGTGAAGACGACTCCGGAATAGAGTTATGTCGGTTCCATTAGCTCTGTTAGGTGATTTTGGACTTAGGGGCGTGTTCGGTTTGTGTTTTGCAGGTCTGTAAGTGATTTAAGCTTGAAATGGCGAAAGTCAAACTTTTGGAGATTTTGAGCGGAAGTGCACTTTTTGATATCGGGGTCGAATTCCAATTCCGAATGTTGGAGTAGGTTTGTAATGTTGAATATGACGTGTGTGCAAAATTTGAGGTCAATCGGACGTGGTTTGACAGGTTTCAGCATCAGTTGTAGCAATTTGAAGTTTCAAGTTCATTAAATTTGGATTGGAGGGTGATTCATGTTTTTAGTGTTTTTTGATGTGATTTGAGGGCTCAACTAAGTTTGTATGGTGTTTTAGGTGTTGAGGTCCCGGGGACCTCGGGTGAGTTTCGGATACTTAACGGATTATTTTGGACTTGTGAAAGATAGCAGATTTTCTGGTTTTCCCAGTTGTTGGTTTCCTTCTTCGCGTTCGCGAAGAGGAGCTGGAGGCAGGAGGAAGTTTGTTCTTCTTGTTCGCGAAGTGGGGGTCGCATTCGTGAAGGGGTTGTTAGGCAGTGCATCGCGAAGGCGAGAAGGGCATCACGTTCGCGTAGAGAAAGTTGAGCGGTTGGGACCCCAGGCTTTTTGCCTACGTGTTCGCGGTGTTGGTCCCGCCTTCACGTAGGGTTGAGCTGAGTGGTCTTCACGTTTGCGACAAGGGTATCGCGTTCGTGATGAAGGGATTCTGGGCCAAAGTAAGTTTGTGTTTTGCGAACGCGAGGGTCCTTCAGCGTTCGCGAAAAAGGATTTGCCTGAACAGAATATAAGATTTCAAAAACGAGGGTTTGGCCATTCTTATCAAAACTTGAGTTTGAGAGCTTGAATATGGGCGAGATTTTGAGGGATTTTCAGCGACATCAATTGGGTAACGATTCTTCACTTGATTTTGGTTATATCCCATTAATCTATCACTAATTTCATCTTTTAATTTCGGATTTAGGTTGAATATTTGGGAAACATGGGAAGAAGTTCTTCAACTAAGATTTTAGGTTTTGATTGAAATTTTGATATCGGATTTGGATAATTTTGGTATGAGTGAACTCGTGAGTGAATGGGTGTTCATATTTTGTGACTTTTACCCGATTCCGAGATGTGGGCCCGGGGAGGCTTTTTAGGGCGATTTTCAAAATTCTTGTTAAAGTCTTGATTTCATAAATTAAATTAGTCTGATATAGTTGTATTTATAGTATGAAATTTTTTTTGGCTAGATTTGGGCCATTCGGAGTCGGATAATCGAGGAAAGGGCATTCTTACTGATTGATTGAGCTTAGTTCGAGGTAAATGGCTTGCCTAACGTTGTGTGAGGGAAATCCCCTTAGGATTTGGTAATCTTGTGATATGTGAGGGCCATGTACGTGAGGTGAAGA
Source organism: Nicotiana otophora (assembly GCA_000715115.1). Classification (NCBI taxonomy): domain Eukaryota; kingdom Viridiplantae; phylum Streptophyta; class Magnoliopsida; order Solanales; family Solanaceae; genus Nicotiana; species Nicotiana otophora. The sequence continues at coordinate 67,979 of AWOL01S0041503.1, read as the reverse complement.
GTACGTACACGAGCTATTTGTTATAAAACCCGATTTATTTTACTGGGTAGTAACCTGTTTTTTCTTTAATTTGAGTTATACCGTTTATATGAGTATTAGTCTGTTTTCTTTCTTAATTGAGCTATTCCAATATGTGTAGTTATCCTGTTTAGTCTAATATCGCATGTCTACATGCTTTAACTGCTTATTTGAACTCTGTGAAACATGCCTAGTTGATTTCCTGCTTTTCCTTTTTCTGTATCAGTATAACTGTAGAAATCTTCCTGTCGTATTTATCGGTTTGCACTGTGTGCTTATTTTTGAGACTACTAAACGGTTCCTCGAGAGTTCTCCCTGCACATTTACTTTTGAGATTATGAGGTGGTACCTCGGGAGTTCTCCCTGTATATTTACTTTTGAGACTACGAGGCGGTTCCTCAGGAGTTCTCCTTGCACATTTACTTTTGAGACTATGAAGCGGTACCTCGGGAGTTCTCCCTGCATATTTACTTTTGATGCTATGAGGCAGTACCTCGGGAGTTCTCCCAGCACATTTACTTTTGAGACTACGAGGCGGTACCTCGGGAGATCTCTTTGCTTCTTTACTTCGGGACTATGAGACGGTATCTCGTGAGATCCCCTGCTATTTACCCCTTGTGTTGTACTGTTATGTTTGATGGGTTTTCCTTGTGTTAAATTCCAGTCTCTTTATATTCTGTTATATTCCCCTGCTTTATTTATTATATACCACTGGTCCTGACCTGACCTCGTCACTACTCGACCGAGGTTAGGCTTAGCACTTACTGGGTACCGTTGTGGTGTACTCATGCTACTCTTCTGCACATGTTTTTGTGTGCAGATTCAGGTACTTCTTATCAGCCCTGCTATTAGCTGAGAGTGCTTGTTGTTGTACGGAGACTTCAAGGTTCATCTGCCGCGTCCGCAAACCTAGGAGTCCCCCTCTATTCTCCCCTATGTCAAACACTTCCTGTATTCCTTTTATTAGACTCTGGTGTATAGAGATGCTATTTTCCTTCTATAGCTTGTGACTTACGATGATCCGGGTTTTAGGAAGACTGTGCATTTATATAGTATTGGTTATTGTACATGCCGAGCGGCATTGTTACTAGTTATTCAGTTATCCACTGTTGTTAGGTGCCAAGTTTTACTTTCGT